>JAODKL010000485.1:0-10535 GCA_026780765.1 Petrocephalus schoutedeni
GTTATTTGAGTCCAGGTAATCTACCATTTTCTCTTTGATTATAGCCTCCATAACTTTACCAGTTATGCAAGTTAGACCAATTGGCCTGTAGTTTGATGGATTACTTCTATCCCCTTTTTTGAATATGGGTGTTCTCTTGGCATGCTTCCAATCAGAAGGTACCATACCAGCTGATAAGGATTTTTGGAAAAGCAAAGTTAGGGGTTGACAACTAATATCCCTCATCTCTTTTAAAACTATAAGTAAAATGCCATTAGGACCCGGCGATTTATTTATTTTAAGCTTTTCTAGGCTTTGTAGCACCTCAGCTTCAGTTATACATATACAGTATCATTCAAAGATGACGCTGGATTAGGAATGATCGTTGGTAAATTATCCATGTTTTCTACAGTTAATACCCGTGCAAAACAACCATTAAACTCATTTATAATATTAATTCATTTTCAATATTAAGGCCCTCACTATTCTGCAGATTAGTCACTACAGGTTTTAGAGCTTTTTTGGAGTTGAAATACTGGAAGAAACCTTTCATGTTATCCTTAGCTTCTAATGCCACCTTCCTCTTTCATAAGGTTTCATAAGGTAACAATGTTGTGTGGTATAAACTGTGATTATATTACCCATGTGCTTAGAGGTTATGACTATTAATAAAGGAACTGGGATGCTCTTTTTAGTTTTGCAACAGCATTGATGAACATCTTAAGCAAAGAGAAGGAAGAAACTCATCCCCTGTCAGGGGGTTGGGTCCCTCAGTGCATTTGATGAGCTCACTTTGTTTTTAATTTATCAAATGACAACATAGTCATTAACTTCTACACATTCATTCAAACGACCACCTACTTTATTTATTTATTTATTTTTTTCTAGAGTAAAAGAGCTGTGAGCAAAACTGCTGAATGCCTAGGATTTGTAACACGTCCAATTCCTAATGTCATCTTTGTCATACCCAGCCCTTCCTATCCCCCAGTGAGCCACGCCCCTCATTAACCTTGTGTGAATTCCTGCGTTTGCCAGCTGTGTCTCGTTCTATGTATTTTAGTTCACGCTTAAGTTCTTTTCCCCAGTCCGGTCATTGATGTGAAGTTTCGTCGTGCTGTTCCTGACCTGTCAAGTCTATGAATAAACCTCGTGTTGTCCCCGATTTTGGACTCCATCTTCCTGCTTCCCTGCTCCGTGCCGACAGCATGTTACAGTCTTGTTTTAGATGCAAAGCATTATATGCTTTTAGTCAGTCACTCATTACACATTTAAGGTTAGACCATGACTTTTATCCCACTACAAAGTTCAAACTGATGTGTAGACAAGAAACATGTACAAAACAATTTAGCTCTTATTCTGGATTTAGGAAACATTTAGACACTAGTCATCCATCCCAGAACTGCCCTGAGAGCACTTTCAATACAAGTAGAGGTTCATTTCCTTATGACAGCCCTTCCGAAGGTCCTCCATTGGCAAATTTTATATCTGATGAATCTGTGTTGGCTACTGAACAGATCCACTTGGGAACAGTGGATCAGTTTTTCCGTCCAGACATGAAAAAACATGTGTGCAGATATTGTTGCAAAACTGCGAGGAAGTGGTTCTTCCAATAATGCAGTGTCATCAGTTGTATGTGATCTAGAAGAATTGGTAACTGAGATGCATTCTCAGATTAAGCACAGTGTACTATCTTTCCTGCAAGTGATTCTATAAAGTCAGAAGTAGAATTTGTAAGATTTTGAAAATCCATTTGCTAGTTTTAATACAGGTGCTAAAAGAGAGAAATATTTTAGTGAAAAATGGGGAATTGTTGAACCCGTGGAAATAGTTTGGGTGTTTGAATTTTGAATGCTTTAAAAATGCAACTGTATTTTGATGAGTTTGAAACAGCCAATCCCCTTGGCTCGAAACACGGCATCCACAAGATAGAATGCCTGTATTTTGTTTTGGGAAATTTGCCCCCTCGATTTAATTCTTCAATTCTGAATATACATTTAGTGTCTCTGTTTCATTGTTTAGATTTGAAGAAATATGGTTTTGATTTGATTCTTGGGCCCTTGATTTTCGACCTTAAAACACTTGAAAGTGAAGGAATACATTTACCTATATTGTGTGAAAGAATATATGGCACAATAAGTCAAATTACAGGTAATAATGTATGGTTGCACTCCATTCTTGGCTTTACAGAGTCGTTCAGTGGGCAGTATTTCTGTCATATATGTTTGATAAGCAAATCAGATGCTCAGGATGTTTTTTGTGAGGTTGATCGTAGAGTCATAGTGCATGATGAACAAAGTTTCCAAATGTTGGTGATTTTGTCATAAACAATTATTTCTTAATGTGGGATTTATTTTCTAATGAATAAATGTACTCAGATAAGAGGTTAGATTCTTCTAAATTGTTCAGTGTGAGATTATACTACTGCAATATAAAATAAATTTATTTTATGGCTTTTTACACATCTCTACCAGGGGTGCCAATAATTGTGGAGGGCGCTGTATGTAAAACCCATCCTAATGGGACATCTGCATCTCTGTCCAACCCAAAGGCTTTGCTTCCACTTCCATATACCTCTGAAATCAAGGACTAAGTAACACTGCTCATTCACATTTCAAACTGGGTGATATGAGGTACCAGCAGCTTTTGCTATGTGGAATTTTAAACAATGTACGTGCCTTGAACTCTTTTACTGTTAAATAGGATTTATGGACTGGATCATGATTGCCTGACTAGCAGGACTAGACTTGGCTCACATCCAAAGCTCAGTAAATCAGTTCTTATATACAAGACACAATATGTGTGATCAGAAATTCCTCTTTTTCCTTATTATACAAGGACTGCTTAATACACAGCTTTATAAAAAAGACTTCTAAACTGCTTTATTACACATAAGTATCTTCCTGTCCAAAGTAAAGTGATCGCTTTTCATGGATGAGATATGCAAACCTTTGTCAGTGTGAGGACAATGCTAAGAGGATGAAAAGAGTTCACCACTTTAACCAAGCTCTTATGCTGAGCATTACCATCCCGAATTCATTATTCACCTCTGCCAGCTATTTCATGAAATGAAGTTTAGGAAATCAGTATCATGCACAAGTGTTCCCCTGGGACCAGATTTGAACTTCTACTAAAATTTCTTTCATGTGTGTGCAGTTAAAAATCAATAAAGAGAGAAGCTGCAGGGCACTGCTGCGCCCTGACAGGAGTAACTACCACCACTTCCGAGGACAAATCAGCTCACACACACACACACACACATACACACATGTATACTGTATATGTGTGTATTACATATACTGCATTTGTAATGTATTTATTTTTATTATTAATATTCCTCCTTTTTTGTTGTTGTTGCTGTTGTCTTTATTGTGCCTGTGTGTTGTATTCCCACCCCCCTTCTGTTTATTTATTTAAATTTTTTTTCATATAGTATTATCCTATTGTATTATTGTATTTTTGTTGTTATTGTTGTTCACTTCCCTGTCCACTCTTAATGTGTCTTGACTGGCAGAATTAATGTAAAGTATGCAATAGGCTCTCCATTGCAGAGCAAATCTGGCCCAACTATACAAGGCAACCAGATGACACATTCTGCTTGTCTAATGCATCGGGACAGGACAAGGGGAAAAAATGTTCTAGTTCATCCAAAAGGTGTTTTATGGGGTTGCAGTCAGGAGTTCTTCTACACCAAACTCACCCAACCATGTCTTTATAGACCTTGCTTTGTGCACTGGGGCTCAGTCGAGCTGGAATAGGAAAGGGCCTTCCCCAAACTGTTCCCACAAAGTGGAACGCATAGTCCACATTGTCCAAATGTCTTGGTATGCTGAACCAATAAGAATTCCTTTCACTGGAACTAATGGGGCCAAGCCCAACACCTGAAAAACAACCCCACACCATAATCCCTACTTCACTACTTTACAGTTGGCACAATGCAAGTCAGGCAGGAAATGTTCTTCTGGCATCAGGAAGACCAAGATTCATCCATCAGACTGGCAGACAGTGAAGCGTGATTTGTCATTCCACAGAACACGCGTCCACTGCTCCAGAGTCCAGTGGCAGTGTGATTTACACACTCTATCCAATGCTTGGCATTGCATTTGGTGATGTGAGGTTTGCGTGCAGCTGCTCGACCATGGAAGTCCTTTCCATGAAGATCCTGGTGCACAGTTTTTTGTGCTGATTAATACCAGAGGAAGTTTGGAAGCGACACTAACGTGACTTTTACTCACTCACTCAGCCCTCGGTGACCCCGCTCTGTTACATTGCGTAGTCAGCCACTTTGTGTTTCTGTTATTAAATGCTTCCACTTTGCAATAATACCACTTACAGTTGACCGATCTATTACTTTTTTTTCTAAAACTATACTTAAAATAAAGTCAAAGTCATGTATACTTCAATTATATTTATTTAATTATTCAAAGTTGCTAACCAAAACTCATGAAAATGTGCTTAAAATTTACAATATGTTAGCAGTTGTGTTCTAACACACTGACATTCCCACTCATTTCTTGATGGTTATTTGTACTTATATAAAATTTTGTTGGTATCAAGCAAAGTACACATGTGATTCCAATGAAATGCAGTTAACATTGGACCAGAAGCACAAGAATAACATTATTTACAGAAAGCACCGTAATAATTTACAGTAATGTGCAAGATATACATTATACAGCACGTACAAAAACCAGAAGGGGATATAGGGCTTGTCATATATGGAAAAGTACAGGTATATACAAAACTGATAGGAGCTATACATTAGACCTACAAATGTTATTTGTCATAAATGTAAAGCAACAGTAAATAAATGGATGGTAGAGAGGATTAAAGCATGTATACAGCACAGAATAAACTGTATTGTGAACAGGACAAACAATGCTGTGTAAATAAATACAATATGTGACGATAGGGGGATTGGGGTGGAGCTATCAGTGACGTGATCTGCAGTTCAGCAGAGCGATGGCCATGGGGAAAAGCCGTTCCTGAGCTGGCTGGTGTGGGCATGAATGCTCCTGTAGTGCTTGCCAGAGGAGAGTGGGCAAAGCAGTCTGTGATTAGGGTTTGAGCCATCTTTGATGATTTCCCTTGCCCTCCTGTGACAATGGTTAAGGTAGATGTTCTCGATGGTGGGGAGCTGGGTGCCAGAAATCCATAAAGCTGTCTTCACAACTCGATAAAGAGCTTTGTGCAAATGTGCTTGTGTTGTGGACTCATGGTCCCTCACCTTTGGTTAAATCAATAATGTTTACTAATAACTGTTTCACATTCCTTTGAAGTTTGTCTGTGAATGGTTAAATTGTTATACTTCAGTTTACAAAATAAAACATTTCCTTTATTAATGTGATCTAAGTTTTTATTCAGAGTTTTAACAGTATAACTGGTTGATACATTAATGTGTACTAGATAGTTATACCAATATATGAAAAGTATGATAATTCCATACCACATAGCACCATTGTATCAGCTTTAACTACAAAGAGGCAGGTAGGCGGTGTAGTGCTTGGGGATGCAACCGTGTAATTGAAAGATCACCAGTTCGAGTCCCCGTACTGCTGAGGTACCCTGAGCAAGGTACCGTCCCCAAGCACTGCTCCCCAGGCGCTCATGTAGCTGCCCATTGCTGTGTCACAATGTCACATGGGTTAAATGCAGAGAACATATTTTGTTGTGGTGTGTCGACAATTAATCACTTCAAATATACACTTCAAATTTTGGTATGCTATTAAAACATTTAAGATACAGTAAAAGTATATTAATAATACTGAAAAATAATTTAAACAGTATAGTAGTATAGTAATTCTCCCATTATGTGTTAGATTTGCTGACTGCTTGGACACATTTAAAATTTGATTGAAAACAGTTTTTTATGCAGTAGCTATCCTTGGGTTTTAACAAGCAAATTTTGTATGCATTTACATGTTATTACGTGTTAACGTGTATAAAATGTGCGCATTAACATGTCTACTTTGAGCACATTTACGCGAACGAACTTACAGGTTTTTACCCTTTTGGGGGTCATGTTTACATCTAATTGATGCCTTATTGACTCGTTTTTTGCACCTGTCATTTTTAATACACTGAAAGTATGAAAAGTCATCAGGGTCAAAAACGTGTAGGGAAATATGTGTTAACCCGTTGAGCATCAACACGGGTCAACACGGTCAATTACTTTGTGTTAACATGCACTCTGAATAACGTACATGTAAGTGCAATAAAAAAAAGGACATTAACGTGTCTTGAAAATTAGGGCCTGACCATTGGGGTCCAGAGGGGGCTAACCTTTCTCAGTTGTAGCCATTAATGGCAGAGACCCAAAATTCTTATTCTGTTCAAGAATAGATTCTTAAATCTATTTTGTAGTAAGTCTATATTTAGAAAGGCCATGTATTTTGTTTTGTCTATTGGAGGTTTTGTTTGCCTTATAAATATAGTGAAATTGTATCTCATCTTTACTTTTGTTTTGAAACATTGATTCCATATGATGGCATATATGTTGCCTTCCAATAAATAAACATTTGTCAATTCATAATGTTTCCTCATATTTCTGTAGTTTAAATGTAATGCGCTTAAATGTTTTTTGAACTGTGATCGGCAATCGGTTAAAAAAACCCTGATCAGATCATTAAAAGATTTTATCTTGTTGAATCTTATTAAAAAGATTAAAAGATTTAAAAGCACGACCACAATTGCTCAAAAAAATCAATTTCGTTATATGGAATGCATGCTCTCTGAGAATATGAAGTAAAGAACATTTAAGTATACCCCCAGTCCTGGATTTCATTTGGAAGTGTCCTAAAAAAGAGCAACGTAACAAAACGTGAAACTGTCCTAACATCAGCATGGCTCATATGATAAGCCTTGTTATCATGACATGACTTGGCTTGGAGATTAAACATAGGATGTACGCGGTATCACATGGACAGTGATGAAATGTGATATTAATATGTACTTTTATCCAAATTAAAGCTCTGTGTAATTGAAAGGTTGCTGGTTTGAGTCACGCAAGTACTGCTGAGGTACCCTGAGCAAGTGTCCCCAAGGACTGCTCCCCCAGGTGCTCACATAGCTGCACCCTGCTATGTCAAAAGCAGAGGACACATTTCATGGTTGCGTGCTGTGGTGCATCAACAATGACAATTAATCACCTTCATACACATTTTTGACCTTGATGGCCTTCCATATGAAAGCGTCTTATTGACATATAATTTATGCGTACTTAAGTCGTAAAATACGCACGTTTTAGACATTTTTTCCATGTGTGCATAATTAAGACAACGCACATAAGCTGAGGCGTTTATGACCCTTTTGGCCTTCCATACTCGGGCACCTCCCAGACTGTTTTGTTGAGCTTCTGCCGGTAAAAGTCCAGTCTTACCGACTTCTTGCTCACTTCGTGGGTAGCTAGTGATGTGATGTGATTGGGGGCACTTGCTACAGATTCTGAGCACGGATGCTGGGTGAGGGGGACAGAGGTGGGGGATGGGACGCGTGAATATTACCAATGACTTCGTTACGAGGTTTGCTTTACAAAGGATTGTATTATCTTTATTGTAAATATAGAACAAATATTTTTTCAAAAATTCATATTTGTTGGTCCTGCAGGAGTTAATGCAGTAAATGATGGAACGCCGAAATCAAAATCGCGCAAATAAATAAATATTTCAATTGTTAATTAAATGTGGCCTTTTATTTTCAAATTATTCAATAAATGGTATTACATTTAATAATATAACACAAATGTCATGTATTTCCGAATGACAGCTTTTTAGGGCACGCTCCGTCAGTCACTTTGAGGTGAGTGTGATTGACCTTGCGACTGGATCCAGTGTTCCGTGAACATGTTCACAATGACTGGAGTCAAAACTAGTTGCATTACAGAAACATCGAACATATAGAACACGTCGCAGTATAACCGTGAGACACGGTAAAAATGCCCGTCTTCTAGGACTTCAGCCAGTGTTGTTCCTTAAATTTGCATTTGTTTGTGTACTGTGACTAAAAGCCTCATTAGAGCAAATGCAAGCAGGTACGTAGAATTCAGAGCATGTAACACAATATTACTGACCCTTTAGCCTTCCATTTATGTCAAAGCTGGTATTCGTGAAACCTGCCGGTAAAAATTACAATAACATTAAAGTATGTACGTAAAAATGTGTGTTCAATAGCCTGCATAATGGATATGCTAATAGAAACATTGTGTAATTTTTAATATAGTTTTATGTTGGGCTGGTCAGAAATTCAGCCCCACTCTGGCCCTAACTACTTTGCTCCTTTTAGAATATGTGTATAATACACGTAAAATCCACATAGTTAATGTGTTGTTTACATCTGGAAGGCCAAAAGGGTAAAAATGTGCTACTTTTCTCCACTTTAACAAGCTCAAAATTGACCTGTTAATGCACACATTTTGTCCCTGTTAACATGCAATAAAGTGCCTTTTTCCCCCAAATCATTTTTATTGATAAAGATAAATGAGGTACAAGGAATACAATCCATATATTGCATACAAAACTTAGAACCTTACCAGGGATACATACACAGATGTCTCATAGGAAAGAATTTGAAAGTCTCTTACTATCTTATACTGTATGTCTCCTGCGTTTTTTTTTTTTGTTTTTGTGTTTTGATTGAACAAGTTTATAAACATAACAGTGCATGAACTGAAAAATAGCATTAAGGAACAGAACAGGCACCAGGCGACTGGATACATTTCAACATCAATATTATACAGCAAAAGACAAAAAAGAATATAAAAGGGAAACATACTAGGGATATTTGTGTAGCTGTATGTCATTTATTAGATTGTATAATGATGTTGCTCGATGCTGCATACAAATTTAGTTCTTAGAGATTTTGGGGAAGCGATTTTTCAGAATGTAATGGAGTTGTGCTTAATTCTGCACTGGTGCTACTTACACTTAATTTCGTCCATCTGCAGGATACAGAGCAAAAAAATAAAAAGTGTCACTACCTTCCTTTTATCATTTCATAGAGTGGATATGACCACACTTTTGAAAACGAACCAGCTAAAAATAAGTGTAAAGTCTACACTAACTGACTAGTAAGTGTGACATGGGACCTGGCACAGCCTCCACTGGTATCTCTTTTGCACAGAGATATAGGATTTCCTGTATCAAGAGCATCAAAACGTGTTAACTTTGTTTGCGTTAACACACTCAAAACTGACATGTTAATGTGTCAACATTTTATAACTCAACTAAATCAAATTTCAGACCCTGCCCCTAGCGTGTTTCCCTTTGTCCCTGGTTGGCCGCATAGCTCAGTGGGCTCAGCATGTGGCTATGTTATCCCTCGGGTCACAGATTCGAGGGTTATCTGTCATTTTTTTTATTTATTGGTGTTTATTTTCCCATTTGTTTCCCTGTCTTAGGTTTGCCCAACTTGTTTTGTTCTCTGGTTTAGTTTATTATATTTGGTTCTGTTAGTCTTTTCTAGTTATCGGTTTAAGTGCTTGATGTTTGTTTTCTGACCCCTCTTGGTCAGACCCCTCTTGGACCCCTCCTTTTGTGGTTTTGCCGTTGTTATCGCCAATAAACCCTTGTTCTTTTGTTGAAGCTGGTGGATCATTGCTCTTTCCCCATCTTGCACCATGCCATGTCATCAGATCTGTGACACAGGCATCACACAGCACCCTATGGGGAAAAAAAAAAAAAAAACACAACTGAGTCCATCCAAACCCAGCTAATTAACAGCCAGTAAGACTTAGAGGCACCATGCCCAAAGTATTTGTGGGTCAACCCGCCTGAAATGAGGGTCAACGTGTTCACATTAAGCAGCAGCCAGAGGTCTGTCTAACCCATTTCTGGTTATTAATTTGCTGACAACCCTACAAGCCAACTTCTTACTACTATTTGGGAACATTCAATCTGCTATTTGCACTACAATCTGCTAACATAATTACTCAAATATTACATATGGGTAATTATTTATTTTGTTCTAAGAATAAGAAAACAACATCCAAACTAATAAATCCCACCTCCTCGAAATAGCTGCACCTACACATCTAGAGAATTTCCCCATGTGGATTAATAAAGTATCACTAGTAGTATTATTTCTATCTTTGAAGAGGATTCTAATTGATGCATTGACCCTGCCACTGACAAGTCCCTGAATTCTGGCTGGTGGTATTTTGGAGCATTCTTCCATACAAAATGCCTCCAGTTCAGTCAGGTGTCATGACGGCGGCGGGAGGAACGACCCATAATGCGGGCTGCTGAGACAGATCCCCATCTGGGACATTTATTGTCGGGAAAAGGGGAAACCAGGGAACCAAAACAACAGCTAGCATAGACAATAACCGACAAGGGGAACAAGGGGGTCTTCAAATTAATGTAATTAAAAGCTTGCCCAAAGTTTTGCACATCCTATTTTTTACATTTTATTTTATTTCACACAACTAAATAATGTTATATTGAGAATTTTGGTCTGATAAACATCCCCTTGTCTACATTTCTCTAGGGCAGGGGTGGGCAATCTTATCCACAAAGGGCCAGTGTGTATGCAGGTTTTCTGGATAACCTTTAGGTCAGCTGTTC
>JAODKL010000486.1:0-10523 GCA_026780765.1 Petrocephalus schoutedeni
AGACTGACCCCAAACACGGGATAGGGGTTAATGATGCTCTGGGGTCAGACTGACCCCAAACACAGGATAGGGGTTAAATACCCGTATACGTGTTATGAAGGGCCGAGAGCCCTGTTTCCTTCTTCTGTAAATACCCACATGTCGTAATGGGCCGGCGTCCCCATACCTCATGCATGTTATAATGGGCTGAGATCCCTGTACCACCTTTCTTTAAATACCTGCATACAGGTTGTAATGGGCCGAGGGCCCTGTACCGCCTCTGTTCAAACATGTACGCAGTCTGACACATTGGCAGCACCGCTTCCTCCTGAAAATCCAGCACGCTCCCCTGGTGACTTCGTGCGAGACCCTAATTTGCGAATCTCAGCGCAGAGCCAGTTGATGTATTATGGGGGTGGTGGCCATTAGCACGGAATAGCTGTTCCTTGTCTACAGGCGAAGCTATGTGGGATGTAGCGCTTTTGAGAAGATAAAGTACTACGGTTGCTGCTATCAGCCTGATCTCATTAAGACCCAAAGAGAAGAATATCCAGTTGTAAATACTCACATCCTTTATTGCCTCAGTGGACACCTGTCTTCAGCTTCCCTTAATTACTGCTGCTGCTGTCCCTGAGTACAGCCAGATACATATAGAAGCAATTCTAGTTAATTACCCTTCATGGAATGTGCATCGCCGGTCAGAGAAATGGACAGGACACCTAGTGGTCACAGAGCCAAGTGACAAACACGGCGCCAGCCTGTCCTGGGCCGGCATAGTGCGTGTGCTCTGCTGCTCCAATCCACCCGCTCCTGGGGGCATCCTAAGAACCTCGGGATCCGGGCTCGGCTCTGGGGATCAGAACCAGCCAGAATAATGAAAATCCACATCTTTAACTTTAAAGTCCTCCTGGTGCCGCATACTGCAGATGGCAGAAATTCAGGTGTAAAATGTGCCGTAACTACAAATGAGCCAAATTAAATTCTCGCAGCTCTCTTTCATGTGTGTGTGTGTGTGTGTTCAGCAATACCCCTGTTCACTGTATTAATGATTCAAGGGAATTAGCCAGTACAGGTACAAGAGCAGTCTTCCCCTTTTATGTTTTACATGATTGGTAGAGACATTTGATATGCAGCTTGGCCCATTTCTGCAAACAGAATCTGTCCAGAACCCTGGTGTCATTGAGCTCTTGAGAGTTTTACTTACACAAACATGTAGCAGGTGGTGTATTGGTGGTGTAAGGGCAGGCAGGTGGTGTACTGGTGGTGTAAGGGCAGGCAGGTGGTGTATTGGTGGTGTAAGGGCAGGCAGGTGGTGTACTGGTGGTGTAAGGGCAGGCAGGTGGTGTACTGGTGGTGTAAGGGCAGGCAGGTGGTGTACTGGTTAGGGATGCGGCCGTGTACTTGAAAGATTGCTGGTTTGAGTCCCCGACCCACAAGGACTGCTGAGGTACCATAAGCAAGGTACCATTCCCAAGCAATGTGCTCAAGTAGCTGGCCACTGCTATGTCACATGGGTTAAATTCCAGGTAAATTACTGACTTTCGCATTTCTAGTTGATCCATCCAGAAATCATACAGGATGGGTGTATGGATTAGATGGGGGTAAGAGGTGATTCGTATGTCTGGGGAATGCATTGTTGTTGTTCCAACAGCATCTTTTCTTATTCATTTTTTATGTCTTGCTGGGAAAAACAGTCCTGCGCCCTGTTTGCATTCCTCATTGTTATCTGTGATGAAAGCACAGTCACAATCAGCTTGCTTGGTGCTGGTGCCCCCTGCTGGTCACGCAGTGGATTCACAGTTGACCACTGCCTCAGACCTCCACCCAAAGCACCACTTCAGGGCCCAGGATTGCCAAGCAGGACAGGCAAGAACAGGATATTGACATACTTTAAAACTCTTAGAAGTGAGGAACCGGCTGAAACCTCAGGTGTTGGTGTCCATAGCCCTGGCCATCCAATGCAAGCTGCGTGGTCTGCAACGAAGGTGAAGGGCCACTCAAGGAGCTTCCAGGAGATATACAGAACTGGGTGTTCCTTGCCCATGAAGTCCTAGGAAAAGTCAGCTCATTAGTTGACCTCTGAGTCATTTATGTACAGCTGGGGTAGTATGAAACCAGATTTTGGCAGTAATAGTTAACTATTGAGGAGGAGTTTGGCATCCGTGGTCTGGACTGTGATCAGACTTTGGTTGGTCCTTCTAGGTGAGATCTGAGAGGGGGTGGCTGGAGAGCAGTTGGGGACAAAGCAATGATGGTACATAGCCAGACACAGGAAGGCTTGTACCTGGCTCTTGGTGGTGTGAGAGAAAGTCTGATTGGCTTCAACCTTTCTCTATTGGGGTTAGAGCAGGCCCTGTCCAATCAGGACCCAGGGGCCATTTGGCAGGGTAAGTTATGAGTCCTGCTTGCCAGATGCAGTCCAGCACCCTGCAGAGGCAAACAAAGTGCTCTGCCTAGCTGTCAGCATGAATCATGACATTGCCTAGGTCGGCCATCAGGTGCTCTCAGTAACCGCAACGTATGATGTCTTTGCAAGGTAGGAGGTGCTCCATGAACCCCAAAAGGTGGGACGCGGCACTGCCACTGGGCACTGGTTGTGCTGAAGGCTACTGTACTCTTGACAGCTAAGCTGAGGAATATCTGCAAATAACCCTAGGGGAAGGTAGATATGAAGTGGGTCTTACCAAGACACTCTACCAGTTCATCCATGTGAGGCATGAGGTTGCCGTCAAACTGAGTAATCTTGTTAGCCGATAGAAGTCATTGCAGAACCCTAGAGGTGCCGGATGACTTGGGGACCATCATAATGGAACTAGACCGGGAGCTTTGGTACTCCTCAATCATACCATGCCAAGGCAGCCTTTTGAACTCTTTATTGGATGTCTGTCGCTGTGCCTCTGTGACTTGGCAGGACCTTTGGTGGATACCAACCACAGGGGATCTTGATGTAGTGTTGGATGAGGTGGGTTCAACCTAGGAGGCTGGAGAGCACCTCCCGGTAGCCACTGACAATCTCCCATGGTACCTGGCACTGGGTTGGGCTAACATCCTCTCCTGTGTAGACTTTGCGGAGAGGCACTGTTTTAAGGGCTGATATGTGGGACCATTGCTCGAGTCACTGTTTCGGCAGGTAGATGTTATGGACCTTCTCGGTGGAGGCTTGCCAGACTAGTTTCCAGGAGCCATCTTTCCCATCATGGTCTAAGGAGTCCACAGACTTGCACAAGGCCTTTATGATGTATACCTCGCTGCCATTCTCGCAGTTATGCTGGCCGGTTATAGGGCCTTTTCTGGGTCTGCTTGGCTTGCTTCATGCGTTTCCTGACGGTTGGCGTGATCTTCTCAGTCCTTTCCCTCATCATCCAGTTGCCGTCTGCTGCCGCGTTGTATACTTTCACGGTTACTGCTGCCGGGCTCCTTTTGCCACTTCAAGCAGGCCCCAGGATCATCGCCCAAAGCAAGACTTGAATGGGGTGAATCCCATGGAGGCTTGGGGATTGTTCCAGACCACAAAAAGGACATAAGGCAACATTTATTTGTTTGTTGGTTTGTTTTGTTATATTTGCTAGACGCATTTGTTCAAAGTGACATGCAAGGGAGCAAAGCTCGAGGACAGTGAGTGGGATGCGCCAGGGTCCTGGGGGCAGATTGGGATTTGCGCAAGGGTTTTGCTTGAGGCTTGAATAGTGATATGATCATTCTGCTGGCTGTAGGGTTTCAACCCACTACCTTCCAGCTGTTAACTCAATCCTCACCAGCAAAATGAGTGGGAATATGAGATGAGACAACGAGGTGAGGTGCCCCGTGTACCATAAAACGCAGATCACAATGGGAACTCTCTCTACCGCACGCAGATACCGCACACGGGCGACCAGACAATCCATGTCATCCCGGACACTTTGAGCTGGGACAGGATTTGAAAACTACCATTTCAATCAAAGGGACCTGGATTTCGCTTAAGCGCCAAGTTCTTGCTGTGCCCTGATTGGCCAGTCTTCTGCAATCATGCATGTATCACTGGCATGTATGTTCGTGCGAAACAGCTGGATGAGTCTTTCAATCAAGGAAATGAACCAATCAAAGCACAAGAAGAACTGAACTATTTAGAGGAGCCTATAAGGTTTAAAGTGGTTTGCAATACCTGAAGTAGCTCAGTGTGTCTGCCTGATATGGATTATCTGGTCACCCTAACACACCTCTCTATTTGGCATTGGCTAGGGCCCCACACCTTTCTCACTACCTCTGCTATTCTAGTTGTGGAGCAGGCTGACCTGTCCCAGTAACCCCCCCCCCCTGCCCCTGTGGGAATGCCTGCTGTCACTGATGCAGCTAGCTAGCAGTGTCCTCTATCTGCTGGTCCCAACCTCAGCCCCCCAATCATCCTCCTAATGTGGATCAGCAGAGGGGCCTTTGGGAGTTAGGCTGGGGAGGGACCTCCTGATGGCTGTTAAAGGGGGTCCTGTACTGTCTAAGGCGCCAGGAAGCCAAGAGCTAAAGCCACATAAAGGGGCCTTTGGCCAAAGCAATGGGAAATGCTGTACTAGCTACCCCTATGCAAGTGTAATGATCAAGCAGTGTGATCCCTCCTAGAATAAATCACACTGCTGGTGTGTGGAATCTGGAACATGTGAGTGTGACAGAGACAGAGAGCCTGGAGCTGAGGAGGTAATGTGACCTGTGACAGCCATACAGCCTACAGTTTTTCTTTGGGTTAACATCCTTTGTGTTTTAGGGGTCTGGTGACCATTTTGGCAGGACCAACAATGTTACTTTTTTGCCTTTTTTTTTGCATTTTTACATTGTATTACTATTAATTGTTACTATTAATGAGATGAGAAAAAGCCTGGTGCCACAGCTTTTACATGGAGTAGACACAGTTATCCAGATGCTATGTGCAGTTATCCAGATGCTATCCACAGTTATCCAGAGGTGCAGCTGGAAAATTTCCGGGTCAGTCAGGGTCTACCTTAAAGTCTATGGGATTCGAACCACGACCTGCTAGTCAGTGTTCCTGACCTGCCGGACCGCACGGTGTCTGGGAGGGTTTCCTGGCTTCAGCCTGGGCGAGTTGCAGTTGTTTTGCACTTGGCCCATGCCTGGACCAGGTTTGAGCTGGATTTGGGATCTGTTGTGGGCCCAACCTGCAGTTACCTGACAGCTGTTACTCTGCCTCGGGTGGATCCCATGGAGGCAGAGGAGCACGGCTGGAGCGTCTCCCATCAGAAGCCTCCTGATGGGGCTCCTGCCCGCATCGCTGCAGCCTTCACCTGCGTCCTTCCCTGCCTGGCCTTTAAGGTTCTCCTCTCTTCATTCCCCCTTCCCCCTCCCGCGTTCCCCTGCATCCCCCCCCTCCCGCCCCCCTCCCCAGTGCCACGTCTCAGTCTCTCCCCTTTTCATCTCCCCGCTCTTCTTCTCCATTCCAGGCGTTTCATGCTGGAGACACGTTCATCTCGACACCAGCGGTTGCCTGGAATTATAAATATTTGATCGGCTGTGTCTTTTTCGAAGGGTAAATACTAAAGTCAGAATGGGGTGGGGGTGCTTTTTTGGAGGCGTTTCTGGCTTCATTTATATTCTGACCTCTTTTGGGTTCCACCTACCTGAGAGGGGTCCCTGTGGGGGGAGGGGGGGGGGCATCTCCTGCCAGCCATTGGCTGCTGCATCTCTGCGGTTATTTCCTTCTAAGCACCTAGCCCCCGTGGAGTCTGGACATCACCATGATAACTTTGGTGTCCATACTGCAGGCAGTCATGTGGATCTTGATGGAAATGAGGAGGAGCCAGCGATTAAAGATGACATCATCAACGTGCGCCAGCCTGTCAGCTTGGGTGGCTGTTGACATGAGCGTTGTGTGCCACTTAGCAAATTGCCACATGTATGATGCTCCAGGAGACCCAGGTTTCCCAGAGCATGTCTGCATTGCCTGTCATGGGTCTGTGCTTCTGTAAGTAGTTTAAGTCCAATATATATATATATATATATCGCAGGTGCAAACTACAGCATTTGTCATTTGTTTCCTGTTATAGAGGTAAGTCCTCTAGGAGTTGTGGTTCTATCACCTACTGGCAGAGATCCCAGAGCCCCCTAGAATGGGGCGAGTTAGAGAAATGGGCCAGGTGGTGTCCTCTTGTGGTGTGTCTGGGGTGCTTGTGTGTCCTGGTTAAACTGGGCTCACGTTGCCCAGATCACTTGGGCGCAGAAATGTTGTTACCATCAAATAAGCAATCAAGCTCCGCCCCACCTTTCTGTCCACCAATCAGGTTAGGTTACACTGGCTGAGGCGGATACAGCAGCCGCATCCGGCACAAAAGCTAATGTCGTATACAGCAGCGCTACTTCTAAGGCAGCAGGGCTTTTCCTTGTATGCGGGTCTGTGAAAGATTAGGCCACCGAGTTTCCGAGGAAAGTTGAGAGGGGAAACAAAAACATTTTAAAAACCAAAGTATAAGGTTAAATGTTGGATGGATTGGGTTTATTCTGTAACTAATTAGTCTGGCAATGCCCTGATGCTTCACAGGCTGTGTTCGGGTTTGGTGATCTGTCTAACTTTACTTGGTTATGTTAGACTTGTAGACGCCCGCTGATTCCGCCCTGGGCTTGTTTGCGGTGTGGGACTGTAACTCGGCTTAATCTGCACGGTGCAGCGCGACTCAGTGGCGGGCGGTAAATGCATCTCCCTGGGGTGGGGGCTTCCTGCCATCACACCCCCTCCCTCCACCATTGTGGGGACTCTCCATTAATTTCTATGGGCATAACCCTAATCCCAGACTTGAGGCATCTATAGATTTTTTGTTTGTAGTTTGTTTGCATTTTTATAAAATTGGGTTTCCCTTTGTGGGGACATTTTTTTTTGGTTGAAATAACAGGGTTTTATCACTTTGTGGGGATATTTGGTCTCCACGATGTAATAAATACATAACCCACACACACTCACACACAGGCTCTGACAAACGCAGAGAGACACACACACACACACACACTGTCACACACTGTCACACACACACACACACGTGCTCTGACAAACACACCCGCATGATGACTCCCGCTACTGCATTAATTAAGTTCCCCCACCCTGTGATGTCAGAAAGCTCTGGAACGGCAGCCGGCCTCTCGCTGGTCGGCGTCGAGACGGCAGTGCGGGCCCATCCATCAGCGGGCCTGGCGGAGCGCCAGAAGGTGGGGGGGGGGTGGGCGATGCGGCCAGTGAAAGAGATGGAGTGACTGGGGGTGTGAAGGAGGCCAGGTCCCACCTTGATGCAACCATGATTGAAAAATGCAGGTCTCCGTATCGCGGATGGACAGCGTGATATTTATTTCAGCTGCCCGCTGGGGACGTGAAACCGCAGGGTGGGGGAGTGGCATTCTGGGTAACGGTTGGGGAATGGCCGTCAGGGGGGCGCGGCGGTCCTGCAGCTGCTGTCGCCATGGTCCACACATTCATTCTGTGCTCGCTGAGGAGGGCGCGTGTCTGTTTAGACGAATTAGTCATGGTGCGTGGATGCGCCAGCGTGAGACACCAGGGGGCGATGTGGAGGCGCGTGAGCCAGGCGGATGGAGACTGACGTTAATTAACAGAGAGTGGGACACGGGGACCGGAGGGAGGCGCAGTGGGCGGGACTGGGGGGGGGGTGGTGCGCCCATGGGGCTTTGATCAGTCCTGAGATGCGCCGCAGTGTTCAGGCAGCTCCAGTGGAACTAGGCGGTGGTGTGCAAAACAGATACGGGGCAGCCCGCCCCCTTCACACCCAGCCTCTCTTCTCTTCTCCTCTCCTCTCCATCCCGCTCTGCCTCTCCTCTCTTCTCCTCTTCTCTCCCCCTGCTCTCCCTCTCGCTCCTCTCCTCCCTGCTCTGCCTCTCCTCTCCTCCTTGCTCTGCCTCTTCTCTCCTCTCCTCCCTGCTCTGCCTCTCCTCTCCTCTCTGCCCTGCTCTGCCTCTCCTCTCTTCTCTGCTCTGCCTCTCGCTCCTCTCCGCTGTGCTCTGCCTCTCCTCCCCTCCCCGCTCTGCCTCTCCTCTCTGCCCTGCTCTGCCTCTCCTCTCCGCCCTGCTCTGCCTCTCCTCTCCTCTCTGCCCTGCCCTGCCCTCCCTCTCCACTCCTCTCTGCCTCCCTTCTCCTCCCTGCTCTGCCTCTCCTCTCCTCTCTGCCCTGCTCTGCCTCTCCTCTCCTCTCTGGCCCACTTGTCTCAGATAGGTGTGCAAACTGAGCACATCCTGGGACAAAGATGCTACTTCTAACGATCAAAGCAAATATGAATTATAAACACTAATTATATCCGCAAATGTACAAACAAACGCCTGCACTCTCTCTCCCCACTTGTAAGAGCCTTTCCAGCACCTGACACGCCTGCCTCTCTTCTTGTTCTCTCATCTGGTCTGGTGTAAGATCCTCAAAATCCTCCTCCCCCCCCCCCCCCCCCATGTGGACTTAACAATGACGTACATTTGTGTCATTTCAAAATAAAGTCTGTGGAGACGGTACGAAGCGCTGCAAGTGCAGCCAAGCCATTTTTTGTGCAGCTGCTGAACTCTCTCCCCTGGACAGCTGTTGCTGCACTCAGGTAGCATGAAAGTCCCACTGTATCCGTTTAACGCCACATATTTCATTACTGCACTAATCCTGAGGGTTAGATCGGGCAAGGAGCGAGAGACGGAGGCCGTGGGGTTTTTAAGATCCTTTGATTTTATCTCTGATGTCACTGATTTCTGCACTTAAAAGCCTCCCTGTTCCTCCCGTTAATGCTGAGTAGCTCCGAATGAGACTCTGGGTCCAGGCTTAATAAGGACGCATGTGATCAGGCAGCCGCCTGCCCTGCCATCCGGGTGAAGGGGCCCGCTGCAGGTCTGAGGCTGCGCCAGCGCTATGGAAGAGGAACAGGAAAGCGGGTGTGGGGAAAAGGAAGGACCCCCGGGTCCTCCCCTCCCTGTAACAGTGTCTGTCAGCCCAGTCTGACCCTCCCCTCCCTGTAACAGTGTCTGTCAGCCCAGTCTGACCCTCCCCTTCCTGTAACAGTGTCTGTCAGCCCAGTCTGACCCTCCCCTCCCTGTAACAGTGTCTGTCAGCCCAGTCTAACCTAACTCCTTGCAATCCATAACATGACTAATTCCAGGCCAGTGGGTGATTAGCCCGCATCAGACATGCATTGAGGGTCGCCGGTGGTGTGTAGTTATTGGTTTTGCTCTGTGAAGTGGGAATCGCAGGTGATCTTATACTTTCCTGCTGAATGGGCTCCTTTGGCTTGAGACTGAGCTGGGGGCTGAGGGGGGATGGGGTGGTGTAATTAAGCTACTAGTTCCCTCTCCTGCCGTGCCAGTGGGGCTGTTACTGCAGCTTTCTTCACTGCTGACTCGTGCGGCACGGGGCTGCCGGGGGTGTCGGCATGCTCCCCCGCATCCGAGGGCTCGTTAAACGTCCGCCCGCCATTTCTCGCTGCCTTTCGGCGCAAACGCCACCCCATCGCCAGTTTAAGGAGGGTTTCCGAGAGCACAGACAGAGGCAGGTGGTCTGGGTTTCTCGGTATGTGGGGGGGGTTAACCCTTGAGGGGGTGGGACCTCCATAACTCGGGCTGGCACAGGCTTAATGTGACATGCTTCCGGAACACATCAAAGTGTTTCAAATATCCAGCTGAGGACGTAGAACCTTCAAAGCCAAGTCGCTCAGGAAAAAAGGTTAGTAATATTCATAATTCACAAAAAAAAGATATATTCATTGAAGCTGCCGTCCAGTTGGTGGTCCTGTGTGTTGGACAGAGTCTTGACACATAATGAGGGCAGTCTAAGGAGATAATGGACGTCTGTAAACAAGGAGAGACTCCTCATTCCCCGAGGATCCTCCAGCTATCAGCCCCCTGGCTCTCTGACATGGGGGCCCTCCCCCCCTGCCCCTGGGGCGACTGGCGTGACCCGGTAATGAGAGGAAACCCGGTAGCGGTGTGCGACATGTGATCTGGCCTGGATTCTGCAGATCGGCATGACTTTCCGTGCCCCTAGTGCTAAGTGCCCGAATCCGTCCAGCCCATTGGTTCCCGTGAAACACACCCTTCCTTCAAGCTGGAAGCTGATCCCCGGAGATGCTGCTATCCTCCAGATGAAGATGTCGAGAGATGGGGAAACCCGGGATGCTACCCATGCTGCTCCATCCCCTTCCAGAAGCGCCTCAGGCGATCGTTAAAGAGTGCAAGGATTCAGACGGTTTGTTTGTACCGAGTACAAAGGGACACTTACTGTACTTCAGGGTCGGGTTAAGCTTTATCTCTATAGTACATTTAAAATAAATGCAATGAATAACAATAAATCTCCAATGTAACAGATAAATAACTAAAAACTAGAAAGATAAATACTGAGTTAGAACGTCTGTTGTGTGTTTTCTGCAGACAGACGCAGGGTAGCAAGACATAAGATAAACACTTAGGTAAAATAAATATGTTTAAATACATAAATGTAATATAAATATAAATATAGAGATATGGGGTGGCTCGGTGGTGCAGTGGGTAGCACTGTCGCCTCACACCTCTGGGACCAGGGTTCGAATCCGGCCCAGTTCCATGTG
>JAODKL010000487.1:0-10512 GCA_026780765.1 Petrocephalus schoutedeni
CCAGTTAATTGTCAGGTTTAAGTGAACCCTGACAATTAACTGGTGAGGTGAACCAGGTGTTTCTGAGCAGGGAAATCGCCCAAAACGTGCTGGACCATGGCCCTCCAGGACCGAAATTGCCCACCCCTGGCCTAGGAAATAGTTTTTTGCGTGTGACTTGTGACCTGTGTATTTCCTGGTGATCTCCCACATTTGCTGGTTTGTTGCCTCACTTCCAGTCGCCAGAAGGCCCTTCTGCCCCCACACTTACATCCGGCCTTTGCAGTCTCTTACCACAATCTCTCATCTTTCTCTTGGTAAAATATTTGCTCAACAGTATCACAGGCTACCATTGCAGAGTTTTGCCACCAGTCTGGAGTATTTAAGTATTTCTCCAAGAGACTAAAATCCAAAAATTATGAAAACTGTCATCCCTAGACTGCCCTACAACAGACTAATGTGTGCGTGTGTCCTACAACACACTAATATTTGTGTGTGTCCCATAACAGGCTAACATGTGTGTGTGTCCTACAACAGGTTAACATGTGTGTTGTACAACAGATTATCCTGTGTGTGTGTGTCCTACAACAGACTAATGTGTGTGTGTGTCTGACCTACAGAAGACCAACATGTATGTGTGTGTCCTATAGCAGACTGTGTGTGTGTGTCCTACAGCAAACTGTGTGTGCATCCTACAGCTGATTAGCATGCAGAGTGTGCCCTGGCCTGTGCTTCCTGACCATACTCCTCTACTGGATAAGTGGTATAGAAGAAGGAAGGTTTACATCATCACAAGCTCAGGATATCCAGTTTTCTCCCAAAATCCAAAAACAAACAGTTGCTTTCAGTGTAGGCAGATATGCACATGTATTACGCTGGGCTAGGCTCCCAAGCAGAGTGCTCCCTAATCTCTGTGTCTGAGGCTCCAGACTCACCACAAGTCTGTGCTGGATAAGTGGTCATGGGAAATGGATGATCATTTAAACAGTTCATTTTCATTACAAAGAAGCAATATCATTTGTTACAAAACAGCTTTCTGCAGTTTCATAAGTCGGTCCTTTCATGCATTTGATCCATGCAGTTCCCATACCTGAATACTTTTTTGTATTATCCTCCAGCCATCCATTTTTCATAGACCCTATGGACCTGTCATAGACCAGTGTAGGGTTTGCACAGTTATCAGGGTTCCAGTCTATCACTGATCATACACTATAGGGCAGTTAAGGTTCCTGAAGCTACATACTTCTGGGGACATGCACACACAGAACATAGATATACCCATACATAGACCTAGGTCCAGTGCAATGAGGTCAAATTACTGCAGCGTTTTTCTGCACCCAGGTTTCGCAAAATAGAACAATTGTACAGCTTTTGTTAATTGTTAATTTATTAATTAATCGTTAATTTAAAAGGCACGAAAATTCAAAACAGGTACCCATTTGAATGCATAAGTACTACAAAATAAATGTCTTTATTTAAGTCATAACACACACATAGAGGGTTTAGTATTTAGATTTGTGCCATTGAATGTGCATGCATACCCTTCATTTATTTACTGAAAGAAAGCTCCTCCAAGTCTAAAGGCCACTCATGAAAGGTATTATGAAAGGCATCTAAGAAATTACATGGCCCTGACTCTCTGTAGCAGACAAAACATTGAAAAAGAATATATCAGCCAAAGCTTGCTGCTTTAACCCTCTGGAGTCAGTGATCCTGCCCACTGGATCACAAACTATTTTTAAAAACTCTCTGTCGTGATCATGCCCGTCTCCTGTGTGCCACGCCCCCTCGTTAACCCTGTGTGAATTCCTGCATTCGCCAGCTGTTTCTCCTTCTGTATTAGTGATCCTGTGTATTTAAGTCTGTGTTTAAATTTGTTTCCCCAGTCCGATCATTAACATCGTAACATCAGTAAGTCTTGTCCATGCTGCACGTCATGATCATCCTCGTATTCCTCCTTGTGTTTACCCTCGTCCTGGCAATAAACACCCCCGTGAGGGGTTTTTGCACCTACAACCTGCACCTTGGGTTGTTCCTCTCCTCATGGTATGACACTCTCCTAATTTTTGTCATAGAAACATTAAAAAAACCATGACTGGTCTACTTTTCAATATATATATATATATATATATATATATTGGTATTATAAAGTGTTCTTTTACAATTTCTCAGCACCTCTGAAAATTAGTTTTTGAAAAGTGTATGTTTAAAGTTGATTTAAATTTGATTTAAGTGAAAAAAATAGAAGAATGGCATTCTAAATGGTCTCCAATTATTATTATTGCTGAGTTTGTCCTGAATAAAATAATATGTAGCACTTTGGGATACATCTTTAAAAAATGTAAAAGGTAAAATATTTAAAAATGTCAAGGCATGTCAGACTACCTCAAAAGTGGCTTAGAGGCCTCACACTCCGACGGGTTAGCTACAGCATTTACATGGTGTGATTTATAACTTCATTGTTAGTATTCTGCTACTGGCTGTTGTCCTGTCCCGGATGTCATCTCTTTCACACTGCAGTCTGACTCATTTTAACCCTTGCAGCGCCTCCTCAGTTGTTTAAGGAGTCCTGTCTCTGGATGTGACGTTGTGGCTTTTCACACTGCACATGTCAGCAAGCATTTCAGTTTCTGCAGAAGTTTGACCTTTAAAGTGAACAATGGGACCCACCCAGAGCTCGGATTCACCAAACATCCTTATCGAGGCCATTAACATGAAAATGTCATTCAGGTGTATTAGTGTAGACCCAATTGCATTCCTTATTAGAGGCAGTAAGATAAATTGCAAATGCCTGAGATGATCACTATACTCCATGCAATCAATGACCCCCAACAGTCTGAGTATCCAGATATTAATAAGAGCTTGGAAGCCGTTGCACTGGGATAAACAGAAGCTGACACTTCTGATACTTTGCCACGTATGGGGACTATAATACTATCGAAGGAAATTTACCAAATCAACCAAACAAGGCTTTTAACGTGCCTACTCCTTGGGATGAATGAATATAGTAATCCCTTGACCTTTTAGTTTCTTCAGTGTTTTATAAACACTTTATAGTTTTTTAAATCAGCAATTACAGACTCCTAATTCCAGCTGACTGTCTTCACCTGCATGATTTGACACACACGATGGAAAAAGCATGTGATACTATTTGCTACACATTTTCTTTTTTTTCTTTGTGCAGTGTAGATAAAAACCTGTATCAAATAGTTCTTATTCTTAAACCACGTGGAAAGAATTTTTAAAATCATCCAACTCAGTTAAGCTGAATTAATTGAGCTCAAATCCAGACATAAAATATTTATAAATGTCCATGAACTGCATGAATATTTAAAAGGATACAATTCATCCAAATAGGAATTATATTTAAAATTTCTACCTAGTCCACTTCGGTGAATGGGTGTATTGGATAATTTTTATATTTAATTACCCAGATAAATCAGAATAATTAATTATAAAAACGGTATGTTTCAGTTTATATTGCAACCATAGAGTTTTTAATGTAGAGCATCCTACTAGCAACTGAAATCCCAAGAGAATGGGATTCATGCACAATTGAGTGTTAAATTTCTTTTAAAGCTATGAACAGAAACTTACGCAACTGGTTTGAAAAAAGAAAAACCTTCCATGAATCGCCACCTTATCATGGTGGTGGGGTTTGTGTGCCTCCATGATCCTAGGAGCTATGTTCTCTGGGACAACTGCCCCTGGTAGGGTCTCCCAAGGCAAATTGGTCCTAGGTGAGCGGCCAAACTAAGTGGGATTCACATGACGATTACCATAGAGGGAGATGTAACCCTGCCCAGATTGGGGAGACCGGGGCCCCACCCTGCAACCAGGTCTGGGGGAGGAGCTTTTGAGTGAATACCTGGTGGCTGGGCCGGCCACCTCACCTATGGCCCCAACACCTGGAGGATGGGGAATTTGGGGTCTGGTGCACTGTAAATTGGGTGGTAGTTGGAGTCAAGGGCCTCGGTGGCCCAATCGTCTGTGACAAAATCCTTCAGCACATAGAATGTCAGCTCTCTGTTGGGAAAGGAGCCTGAGCAAGGGTGGAAGGTAGAGAGATACTAGATACATTTGGACTTACCTCAATGTACAGCTCAGGCTCTGGAACCAAATTCCCAGAGAGGCGCAGGACTCTGGAGTTGCCCTTGGTGAGAGACACCGGTTAGGTGTGGGTCTACTTATAGACCCCTGGTTCAGTGCCAGCACGTTGGAGTTCACTCCGGTGAACAAATGGATCACCTTCCTTTAACCCAGGAGGAGACAGGCTCTGACTGTTGCCTGTGCATATGCATCAAACACCAGTTCAGAGCATCTAGCCTTTTTGGAGACTCTAGATGGGGTACTGGAAGGTGCGCCCTCTGGACTATGACAGTGAATCCTGAAAGGGTTTGAATGGGAGGAAAAGCCTGTCCAGTTTAAACCAGAGTGATGATCTGTTATCTGACCTCTGTACTAACCACAGTTTGTCCATAACAAATGCCATGTTCTTGAGTGCACCTGACACCACAGCACCCTAGGCTGCAGTTCAGTGATTGATTTTGTAATCATATCGTCGGATATGTACCTATAAGTTTTAGGCACTTAGGTGAAGCGAGGAGCTGAGCTGTCAATTGATTACCACCTGGTGGTGAGTTGGATCTGATGGCAGGGAAAGATGCTGGATTGACCTGGGGGTTCACAGGGCATCTGGCAGAGGCCCCTGTCCAGGAGACCTTCAACTGGAACTTCTACAGAATCTGTATCCTGAGGGAGTCAGGGTACATGGAGCCTGAATGGGCCACGTTTCTGGACTCCATTGCTGAGGCGGCTGTGCAGAGCTGGAGGTGTAAGGTTGTTGGTGCCTGTCATGGTGCCAGTCTCTGAACCTGGTGGTGGACACCAGAGATAAAAGAAGCTGTCAAGCTGAAGCAAGAGGCCTTCCATGCTTGGGTGGGAGGAGTTTGGTGAGACCATGAAAAATGACTTTCGGTCAGCCTTGAAAAGTTTCTGGCAAACAGTCAGGAAACTCTGGAGGAGGAAGCAGGGCTTTAGCCAAACTTTTTACAGCAGGCATGACGAAACACTGACCTCAAATAGGTATATAGTTAGGTGGCAGAAGAAGTATTACAAGGACTTCCTGAATAGCACTGAGATGCCGTCCTTGGAGGAAGCAGAGTTAGAAGACTTGGAGGAAGACTCACTTATCACTAGGGTTGAGGTCACTGAAGTAGTAAAAAAACTCTTCAGTGGTAAGGCTCCAGGGGTGAGATTCACCCTGAGTTCTTGAAAGCTCTTGATGTTGTTGGTCCTGTAAGTGTTGTCAGACTGTGACCTGCGGCATGCACTGGGGCAGTTTTCAGCTGAGTGTGAGGAGACCAGGTTGAGGATCAGCATCTCCAAGTCTGAGGCCATGGCTCTTGACTGGAAAAGGGTTGATTGTGGTCTTGTTCATGAGTGAGGGAAGAAGGGAGTGGGAGATTGACAGATGGATCACTGCAGCGTCAGCAGAACGCGGACGCTGTACTATTCTGTCATGACAAAGAGAGAGTTAAGCTGGAAGGCAAAGCTATCAATTCACGTTCCTACTCTCACCTAATGTCACAAGCTTTGTGTAGTGACCGTAAGAATGAGATCATAGATACACACAGCAGAGTTTCCTTAGCAGGGTGGCTGGGCTCAGCCTTAAAGACAGAGTGAGGAGCTTGGACATTTGGGAGGAGCTGATGCTCCTCCACATCGAAAGGAGCCAGTGGAGGTAGTTCAGTCATCTACAGCTACAGGAGGAGGCTGGTATGATCTGGGAATCCCTGCTTAGACTGTTGCCCCCGTGCCTGGACCCCAGATAAATGGCAGACAATGGATGGATGGTTGGTTGGGTTTGAGCCATAAATCTTCAAGGCCCAACATAAGCTACTCACAAACCCATGAAACTACAATCTGTCTTTCCTGCCAATGACAAGTCCACCTTGTGAAACTCCCATATTCCCCACTTGGCTGTTTCCACTGTGTTAAAATAACAAAAACATGTTTCAAGGCCAATCAGATATCAACAGGACATTTGCATTATTAAGTGCTTACTATCTCTCCTAATTAGTCTGTAATTATTCGGTAATGATTTATATTTAGCGCACCTTCATATTTATAATGCATTCATAGAATATTAATAAGCAGCATGGAAGTATACCTTATCATGTCTTAAAGCTTTACATTCATTACACTTTCAGAAAGACGACAGCTTTAATATACTTGAATAACAAACATTATACAAATAGAAAAAGCCTCATTTCAATGTTGTATAAATGGACCATGAATTTGCACTTAATGTAAATCAGTATCAGTTATTTTGCGTGCATGTGTATCCTATAACCATTTGATTCCTGTATGATAATAGTTTTAAAGAACAACAGTTTTGGTCCTATTGAAATTACATATCATGCGGATGTAATGGAATTCCGTATGAATAGTTTTTTTTTGCAAGCAGAATGCAGTGGAAATTTAGTAAAGAGTAAATAAGGTTCCAAGGTCGTGGTGGGTGATGATGCCATAAGACAGAACAAAGGCACGGGACTTCATTATAGAGAATGTCAATGAGACCATTTTCAGAACCCGAAAAGTGGAGGAAGAACGAGGAAGAGGAGGATTTGGTTTGCCATGTTCCCTACCTAAAATCATCCTCCTACAATTCAGCTAGCTGTGTCTGAAACTTAAAACCCTGCCCGGTCCAACAGCCCAAACAGAGCCAGATTGGTTTCATTAAACTGAAGAGTCTGTGGGAACGGGAGCCGATAATCGATCACCATGGAAACACAGGAGATCACCCAGCCCTGTATCATTGCCATGCTTCCTACTGCTCCACCAAGTGCTGGTGAAATTTACAGAGCAACACTGTGTCCACGGCCTACAGTATCTGCAGAACCCTATTGTAATTGATTAGAATAATGTGCTTTTATAGTCAGACAAGACTGCATTTGTGCTGACAGTTACAAACGTCATTTATAAAAATCTATATTTCTTATGAAATAGCAGGGAAAACGTAAAAATTTGCACTCTGTCGCTGGAAAAGCAGAGAGGAAAGCTCCATCAGCCGCAGTGTAAAGCTTACCTTGGCAATATACAATGACCTACATCTACAGAGTGCAGAATACCAAATTCCATGTAATTTTGCTATTTATAGGCTGCCTGTAATTTTTTTTTACCATAAGGTAACCAAACACTTATAAAAAAAATATGCTTTGATACTGGGATAGATCTTTGACTTCTGTGATTGGTTGGACGTGCCACAAATTGTTTATTTCATTTCACTTTGAAAACAACCTGTAGTATACTTTGGTAACTCTTAGTGTTTTCTTGTGAAGTTATTTCACATGAACTGCTGGTGCTTGATTGGTTAATATCAGGCAGACTCGTTAGATTATACCCCTGATTAACCGCATAATGAGCAGAATGTAGTTACTCCTTATTTGTGTGCTATATCAGCTGGAGGAGAAAAACTGCGGAAACATATGAAACATAACAGTTTCTTAAAAGTATTTGAAATTAAAATACCCTGGAAGAAGTCACAAGACTATACTGCATGCATTAATAGTGAGTAGTTTGCAGGCATCTGGGCTGGGTTCAATCAGAGATTTGTGTTTCCTAGTGAGATAAGAGTTCAGACAAGCCAACCACAATAAGAGGAGCATGGTATGCAGAAAGAAAGAAAGACAGAAAGAGAGAGAGAGAGAAAGAAAGAATCATCTATTCAACTGAATTGTTTTTCACACAAAGGCTGAGCCCACATAAGCACATTAATCACACTCACACTGTTTCGTTAGGGTGCTTATATATTTGCTGCCCTGTGAAAAAAGAACAACAAAATCATACAAACAATTATTTCCCAATTTCACCAAATTAAACAAAATAGCTTTTCATAGTCAAGTCACCAGTGACCTGTTCCCTTTTCCGTAAAGGTGTTAGGTACATAATTATTCCTAGTGACTTAGAGTTGCTCTGTGGTCAAAGCACAAATTACAGTATCTGCAATATCTATAAATGCACCATTGATGTGTTATTGGCATTAAGGTTCAGTTAAAGTGGCAAATTGCCTTCACATTCTGACTGAGTCTTACTCTGGGCGCCTCTTAACTACTGCTTGCATGTCCAATATGCTACTCAGTAAACATGTCTAGACAGGTAATTGCTCAAATTTAAGTGCTTATCAGTAAACTAAAGAAAATACTTCTTAGCTTTACTGAACCCTAAACATATCATAATGCAAGCATAAAGGTGTTTTATAAATGAGAAACAGCCATGGAAGTGATGGTGTCAGCAGAGAGAGCCATACACTCCATGCAAATGCTCCTATTATGTGTGCTTATGCTAGTCACCGCACAATACACCTGGAAAAACTGACAAATGCAATTATCAGAGCAAGCAGCTACATCACCTGATAGAGCTGATATATGAACGATAGTGGGCTTGTGTGAGTTAAGCATCTGCTTCTAATGGAGCAGAAAGGGATTGTTGCCTTCTTGCATGTGGCGTTCGAGGGTGCTGTTGATGCCCTCTGTGTTCTCCTGAAGCCATCAAGAGACCATGACAGCCTCAGTAGTTGTTTCTTCTGCATTTCCTCTGCTGTAGCTGACTAAACGTGATGGTCCCCTCCGCAAAACTGTAAGTAATCAGTTGGATCTATTATGCCTCTTTGTGATGCCAGACTCGGCTACATAGCACACCATTCAACTTCTAGTTGTCTGATTTTTGCCTGTGTTTCTTTTTCTTCTCTTTGACTGGATGATGTTATGAATCATGGCTAACCCTAAAAGGTGGATGGTGAGTCTACAAAATAATCCACAATAGGTGGAGTCACTCTTTATTGCAGAATTCAGAAGGTTTGTCTCAACATAACAACTTGGAACTTCTTGCTTTCTGTTATCCCCCCCAAAGTCAAATAGGTAAACCTGTACATTAATCTTAATCAGCAGATTACAAGTAAAACAAAAAATTCCAATAAACAGACAAAATAAGTCAATAATTCAAGCAATTCTACTACAATTATATTGCAATGTCAAGTCTTACCTGCAGAACATATACCAGTGAACTAAAACATTATGACCACCCCCATGTGAGGTGAAAGATGTTGGTCACGGGAGTGATGTGACACGACACTCAGGGCATCAAGCCCTTCTGCATATGGAGCTACAAAGCCAAGGATTGGACCAATCAAAAAGTGGGATTCATCAGGCACCTTCTTCCATCTCTCACTGGTCCAGGTCTGACACAATGTGCCCATTGTTGACATTTTCAGCTGTGGACAGGGCACTCTGAGCAGTCAGCATGGGCACACGGACGGCAGGGCACTCTGATTGGTCTGCAGTTATGCGGCCCCAATTAGCAGGCACCATGAAATTCAACCTTTGCGTATTCCATGTTACACTCCTATGAGACACGCATACTCACAGGCACATACAGATGAGAGAAAGGCTTGGGGTGAGAGCTGGGGGTCAGCTATTTACCTGGGGGCCCAGAACAGTTGGGCTTAAGGTCTTGCTCATGTGTCCAATGGCAATATGACTTCTCTACCAGCCAGAAGATTTGACCTGACAGCCTTCACGAGACAGACGTTAGCAGCATATATTGCAGCCTTCGTATTCAAGTCTATATAAAACTTTTTGTTTATAGAAAACATCTCTTATAATTCAATTTCAGACACCCAGTTTCACAATAAATTATAATTTATGTGAGCCTGTTGAGTCGTGAGGATTGAACTTGGCCAAGTGAAACACAATGTATGGATACATATTCACCGTTAACTCCCCTGCCATCCCATCGCATGTATTTGTCTCTTTGATTGTCTCCTCTCATGGGGCCCCTGCAGTCGATTTTATTAGAAAGGTAACATCCTTTTGTAATACTAGAGTTGCCACTGCAGTGAAATTCACAGGGGACCCTTGCAGAAAGGGAAGCTGCTCTGCTCTAAATCCAAATGCTTCATATATTTACTCTGAAAGTGCAAGTCGCCACCCCCAGCTGAAGCTCTTGAGGGCAGTGCTTTAGGTGAATGGCTTTTCCGATAGTGTTTGGTACAGCTCTACCGCCAGCGGTCACTCACTGTGAGTACCTAGCAGCACTGGCACCTCGGCTGGCTCCTCGACAGAATTACGCTTGTGAAGTATTATCTGCAGGGGGGTTGGAAATAGGGGACGGGGGGACATGTACCCCCCAGTATTGATGCACAACTTCCCAATAAGTAAATACAGAAATAAATCAGGGAGTGTTCTTTATCTTTCATCATGAATCCAGACGTTACTGAGGCCACGTTGCTGCACATGCAGAACGCGAGGACCAGACACATTCCTAATGAAGACACACAGACATGTACCTGATAAAGACTGCAGTCCTGTATCACACAGACATATCCCCGATAAAGACTGCAATCCTGTATCACACAGACATGTACCTGATAAAGACTGCAGTCACGTATCACACTGACATATCCCCGATAAAGACTGCAGTCACATATCACACAGACATATCCCCGATAAAGACTGCAGTCACATATCACAC
>JAODKL010000489.1:0-10499 GCA_026780765.1 Petrocephalus schoutedeni
GCTACATACGTGATTGCAGGTTGAATGGGGTCATGGGGCGTCATTGAAGAATAGGCATCATACAAGAAAAACAGCAGTGCCAAAGTCTTCTCCCTTCATGCTTTTGTTCAGTCACTATCAACTAAAGTTATTCCATAGGCCAATTTATTTAATAAAAACTCCAGTATCTTTCATTTCTTCAGTCAAGGAAGAAGAAAAAAAAACATTACGACTGAATTGAATAAGATGCAGGAAGGGGGAAAGAGTGTTGAGAATTGGCAATAGATAAATGCTGAATTCATAAAAATTGCTCTTAGTTTCTGTTTTGCGCATGAAGGTACTTTTTTCCTAAATGTCTTCCCTGATTAGATATATCCTTTCCCTTTTTGCCACCGGTGGGTCTCGATTAGACGAGACTTAAGCCCCCTCCCAACTGCTTACACCAGCACCCACCCTGGGGACCACTCCTTCTAAATCCGGCGAAATGTACCATCGGCCATCTGGTCCACTAACTGGAACTTCAGCCTTCTGGTCCACTTCTTGGAGAAACAAAGAACAAAGATCAGCTGGCTTGTCAGGCACCGGTCTGGCTCAAGCTTTGGATCTACCTGTTTCGCGCCTCTTGGAGGCCGAATCTGCTGTTATCTTGCTAGTCAGCATGTTAGCACCCAAACAGGGTGCTGCCGTATCTTGGGTTAGGAAGGTCGTAGAGACGGGGAACAAAGGTTCCCTAGATGAGTAAAGTGCAATGGCATATATAGAAATTATTATTTTTTATATATCTCGAAAACAGAGCGAGATAGAGCTTTCATTCACACGCACAGTGGGTGGCCCCGCCATGCCCCCAGCCAGACCCAGGGGGTGCAGCCACGCCCTTTGCATCCCCCTCTCGCATTACCCCAACCTAACCCCCAAATCCAATTGGAAATCTGCCTTCTTTTTCAAATTAATTACTCATTATGCCATGTTACCACCTGTTTTTAAGTACAAAATTAGTCCCAACCAGGCTAATTTCAGTATCTCCTTACAGTGGCTTACGTATTGTGTACAATAAATTTCATATTTACCTGGCCTAAGATGCATAAGACCTCTGTAACATGTTTCTGGCACCTAACTACCAATGCATGATCAGTTTTCTCTTTCACATTGACTCACCTTCTAATAATGCCACAATAATGCATGGGCCAGAGACTAGGTACAGAATGGCAGGCAGTAACTGATGACAACATAGTTGAAATTTAACGTAAATTTATTGGAAACTGGAAAAAATAACCATACACTCCAATAATTTAATTGCATACAGAGGTCCACATGAGGAAAAAAAAACATAAAAATGCGTTTAACCTATTTAAGTTAATTTGTTGTATTTTGGTTAGATCCAATTCGTTATGCGGGGTTTTATATATAAAAGTATATATATATATCATAGAAATAAAAATTAGAGCAACACAAACGATACCAATGACAAGTAGCTGGCACCATATTTTCGTTGCTGAGTCGATAGGGTTGGCTGCTGCTGTTTGTCTAGTTGTACAGTAGGTTGACTTTCCTCAGCGTCAGTTTGGAGTTTTAAGAGAAACATGAGTCTCGATTTCTGCTGCGACATTCGGATGGTAGGGTCAGAATTTGGCGTCAACAACATCAAATCATGGATCCATCCTGCCTTGTATCAACGGTTCAGGCTGGTGGTGGTGGTGTAATGGTGTGGGGGATATTTTCGTGGCACACTTTGGGCCCCTTAGTACTAATTGATCATCGTTGCAACACCACAGCCTGCCTGAGTATTGTTGCTGACCATGTCCATCCCTTTATGACCACAGTGTACCCATCTTCTGATGGCTACTTCCAGCAGGATAATGCACCATGTCATAAAAGAGAGTATAATGATGCCGCTTCTTTCAAAAAGATTTAGTGCCTCTTGGTCAGAGGTCACCAAGGACACGTGGTCACACGGGTGCACTGGGCATGTTCTTCAACAGCGAATGCGTGGGGGGATTTTCAAATCTGTGCGAGTTATTATTTTATGGATATTATATATATATATATATTTGGTGAGGGAGGACTGTGTGTGAGAAAAGGAAAAATGGTGGGGTGCTTATGAGTGGGACTTTGTGTGACTGTGGTGGTGCTATGAGCTGAGGAGGTCGGTTACCTCTCTCTACTGCGCGAGAGTGCCCTGTGAAAAAGTTGGAGCTAAGAATGAGAGGAGGTGGGGTCTACCGCTCCTCCAATAAACGCTTAGCAACAGTTTCTGTTTTTCCTGATGCGGGCTGTTGTATCAGCGTAGGTCAAATCCCGGTCAAACTGTAAATGGGCCAGACATCAAATTGGACATTTTGTCTCGCAGTAAAAGTTTCTCATGTACATTCACGTAGGTATATGAGAAACCAAATATGAGAAAAACAGCGCCTCAAATAGACTTCAGAAAGGAATCAAAAGATTCCTTTGGTAAAGAAGCGCGAGTATCATCTACGGCCTTATCTCACTGGAAAAAGAAAACTAGACCTAGAAACCTAGAAACGAGGGCAATTTCCGCGAGTACTACGAAAATGTAATTGGAGAGTTTCAAAATATTGTGAATGAGGCAATACCTTACACCGCATGGGGAGCTTATATTCAGGTCATCCTAAGCAGTGACTTTTTAAATGACGAGCTGTCTCAAACTGAACGGTATGGGGAGGGGAAGCTGACAGACTTGCAGCAATTGTTCGATCGCCTTGTTCAGTCTAATCGCAAGATTTTAAATGATTCCAACCTAGAAGTAATCGTAGATGTAATAAATATCCCACGCAGCGGCGGTGGGAACAAACGTAAACTACAGACCATGCTAGCTTCAGAAATAATTTCTAAAAAAGCCAAAAACATGTTTATCATTAAAAATGACAGCAGAGCTTGTTTCGCCATAAACTTGGCACATCTGCTCCATTAAAACCTAACTGACGCCGAGGGTGAAAAGCTCGGCCTGGAGTTACAGGAGAAAGCGGGATTCACCCCCGACCATGCTGTATGTTTCAATGACATTATCAATTTTGAGAAATTCATCGATTGCAAAGCAGTGGTGTATTATCAACATCAGTATTCAAACAATCTCCTCATTTACCAGACACCCACACCTATCGGCACTAGACGGGTGGTGTATTTCTTTTTACACAACCAGCATTTTTATGGCATTAAAAGCGTCACGGGGTTCTTAGGGGCTAACTACGTTTGCAGAAGCTGTTTCAAAGGGTACGACACGCCTCACTCTCATCGCTGTGAAAAATTCTGCAACGTTTGTCACACTAATTGTAGAGAAGGTGAAACCACACTGGGGATAGTGTGTGAGCGGTGTAATCTCAGATGTTTAAATAACGTGTGCTTCGAGCATCACCGTACGCCGAGGGTTTCCCCCATTAGGGGGGAGATTGCTAGCCCCTGTGACAATGCAAAGCTTGTGGGCTCAAGTACTACCGAAATCCCGAGAACCCAAAATCGCACTCGTGTAAAACAGTAAAATGTAATATATGCAACGCTAAGCTCCACACATCCGAATCAGACATATCCACCCCACATCTGTGCTATTTAAATCCACCGGAGAAGCCTAACAAAGGGAAACGGATCGACCAAAGGGGTGAGGGCAGTAAAAAGGCACTCAAATTCCTGTTTTTTGACTTTGAAACGGCCCAGACCTTGGGTACCCATATCCCGGTGTACGTCTGCGCCATCACCGATCAGAATGAGGTGATGACCACTGAGGGGCCCGACTGCGCACGCCAGTTCCTTAAGCATTTCAGAACCGCAAAATACTACGGCGTCGGCTTTATCAGCCACTATGGAAAGGCGTTCGATAATTACATCATACTCAACGCGATGGTGAAGGAAGGGGTACAACCGCGTGTGGTGTCACAAGGGAATAAAATCATTCTCATCTTGGACAGCGTGTTTGAGCAAAGCTACATCGTGTTTGTGTAAGGCTGCCAGGAGTTACTATATGAATTGGCCACAAGCAAGGCTTCCTCAAATCTGAGGTGGTCTATGCGGATCTGGGACTTGTACCGCTCAGTGGCATCTTCTGGGAGAATTCTCTCCAGTGCAATATTCCTCCTGGAGAATTCTTTCGAATCTGGCAATGTCAGGTGTGGGATGGTTGGTTGGTCTGGAAGGGGCTCTAATCTCTGTTGCTTATTGTTCTGTTGCTCCATCTCCTTTAGTGCAGCATAAAATTCAGGTGCCTGGCCAATCTGGTGCCTCAGAACCACATTCTCTTGGTTGATCTGCCACAACCTAGTTGGTAGATCTGGCAATTGACTCATCTCATGGCACAGGTCTGGTCGACAGCCTTAGCTGCTTGGCAAGGTGACCAAGGACGGTTCCTCTGTCCCTAGTCACCCCTACTTGGTTTCTTCTCTGTTGCTGGGAACTGGGGTATGGAACCACCTCTGGGACCCTGGTTTGCTTACGTTGTAGTCTGATAGGTGAAAAGGATCCCTGTTTTCTGGGTTGGGAAACCTTCTTATCTGGATTTGCAAACTTACCTCTCTCTGCTCATGCATGATGCAGGAGACACTCTGCTGGCCAATGATTGACATTTCAGTCTCCACAGTCATAAATGAACAGACGGCCAATCATATTAACAACTCAATTACTGTATGAACACATTGTTCGTTGTCATTTACTGTTTTCAGATAGCATAGCCTTTATGCTCCTGTATGCGGAAGATGGTTCCATCTTTGAGTATAAGTTCAATCTGTGCTTCTTGAAAAATCACTGGCTCGATCAGTCATGATTGCTTTTACAGAGATTATGCTCTGTAGACATGATGGTATGAATAAGGCCTTCCACAATATGTTCCAGGTGCTTCTTCCTTCCAAGTCCTTAGAATCACCTCCATGTCGCTGTGCTTCAATGCCATGTTATTCATCCTGGCTCCATCAGCTAGCTTCATGGAATGTGATTTTAGATTAAAAGATGCACCAATTACTGGCTCCTTTTTGGCGGCAATCTCTTACAATAGGACCACGATTCCCTCATCCATAGCATGTCACATCTAAATTTCATCACATTGTCTGATTTTGTTGTTATACCAAATTTTTCTCTTTGTAGCTACATAGTTTACTTTTGAACTGAGTAAGCATTAATTCTTCGCTGCTCTGTGCCGTATGTTTAGTGAAGGGATTGTATGATTTCGGAAGGCCATTTAGACTTTACCAGCCTACTGTTAATTACTTCCTTTGCTTTTCGTAGGGATGTTACTGTCTGTTCAGCTGAGATGATGTTGTCTGTCACATATTCTTCAGCCTCTTTCTCTAATGAGGTTAGTTGTGTGTACAGGGCAATATTTCGGGGCTAACTTTGACAAGCGTTATGACTCCCTAGTATTTGTAGGGCTTTTCTGGCATCATCTGCTGCCTCTCTCATCACTAGCGATAGACTTTTGGATTGACTCTGTGTTGGACTGACTCTGTGTTGGATTGACTCTGTGTTGGACTGACTCTGTACTTTTCTGGGTCTGGATCAGCAGATGTCAGTATCGTGCCCCTTAAGCCCATTATTCTCAGGAGGCTGGGAAATTTAACTTCTCAACGAACTTATTGTTCTCATCCTCATCAAAGTCGAACCTCTGCCATCTTCCCCCAGTGTCACACCTGAGCCCATAACCTGTTGCATTTCCAGCTCTGTTTTCCTTCTGATATGATGGTTTTATTCTCTGTCCCGTTGCTTTTAAATCCACACCAAAAATAGTCACAATTTTTTTTCTCACTGCCAGAACTCCTCACCTGAACTCCACAATGGCACTTAAAACAGAAACATACTGCATATAATATTTATGCACACGAAATACATGGTTTTAAACCACACATGGAAATATGTAATTGCAGCACTTTATACCTTAACAAATTAACAAATAATATAAACATATTATAATTGATGAGAGCACATAACAAAAAACAATTAACACTGGTAAGGCATTCATTTTTCTTTTTATTTATGGTTTCCAAGGCAGGGGATGCACTTCGCATCTCTGGGGCCAGAGTTTGAGTCTCCGCCATGGCTCCTTCTGTGGGGAGGTTCTGGGTTCTCTGGGTTCCCCCCACTGTCCAATAACATGCTGAGGTTAACTGGAGTTACTAAATTGGCTGTAGGTGTTCATGTGTTCAGAAATGGTGTGTGACTGTGCCCTGTGTTGGGTTGGCGCCCCCTCCTGGGCTGTTCCCTGCCTTGCGCCTGCAGCATCCCTGATAGGCTCCCCCTGTGACCCTGAATGGTGTGTGACTATGCCAATCAGTCTGGCGGTACAAAAAAATATAATAAAGTATTGCATCTCCTTATAAGTAAAACTATTAGAAATCCCTTTGTATCTTATTAACATTTTGTGACTATCAGGATTAAAATCAGCCCATGTTTAAGAATAGTATGAGTGGTTCAAAAGTATTAAGAATATATTTCGGGTGTTTCCTATTCTTTAATATTTTTGTTAAGTTTAAAAAAACATACAAAAATAAATGCACATTGCTCTTGAGTGGATGAGACCCCAAGCAACCGCCTGTGTTGAACTGCAGTGTTGGTTTGTCTGCTGAGAACATGTACAACCAGTGCATTGTGCCACTGACGGCCTAATCTTCACAAGCACTTTGCTGCCACCTGTTGGTTAAATTTAGCCTCTTGTCTTTCATTCTGTTCAACTAGACCTACACTATATTGGCAAAAGTATTGGGACACCCCTCCAAATAATTGAATTCAGGTGTTCCAATCTCATCCATGGCCACAGGTGTATAAAATCAAGCACTTAGGCATGCATACTGTTTCTACAAACATTTGTGAACGAATGGGTCGCTCTCAGGAGCTCAGTTCAGGCTTGGTAACGTGATAGGATGCCCCCTGTGTAGTAAGTCCATTCGTGAAATTTCCTCACTACTAAATATTCCACGGTTGACTGTCAGTGGTATTATAACAAAGTTGAAGCAACTGGGAACAACAGTAACTCAGCCACAAACCTGAGCGGGGACAGTGCATGAGCACAGTGTGCAGAAGTTGGCAACTTTCTCCAGTGTCAATAGCTACAGACCTCCAAACTTTGTGTGACCTTCAGATTAGCTCAAGAACAGTGCGCAGAGAGCTTCATGGAATGGGTTTCCATGGCCGAGCAGCTGCATCCGAGCCTTACATCACCAAGTGCAATGCAAATCGTCGGATGCAGTGATGTAAAGCACATCGCCACTGGACTCTAGAGCAGTGGATATGTGTCCTCTGGAGTGACGAATCACACTTCTCTGTCTCGCAATCCGAGGGATGAGTCTGGGTTTGGCAGTTGCCAGGAGAATGGTACTTGCCTGACTGCATTATGCCAAGTGTAAATGATGGAAGGGGGATTATGGTGTGGGGGTTGTTTTTCAGGGGTTGGGCTTGGCCCTTTAGTTCCTATGACATGAACTCAAATGAACTCAGCCATTTTTGTACAATTGGACAATTTTTGGACAATTCTTCAGTGCCTGACCTCACAAATGCTCTCCTGGAATAATGGTCAAAAATTCCCATAAACACACTCCTAAACCTTTTGGAAAGCCTTTCCAGAAGAGTTGAAGCTGTTGTAGCTGTAAATGGTGGGCCATCTCTATGCCTATGTATTAATAATAGGATGTCATTAAAGCTCATGTGTGTGTAAAGACAGGCATCCCAATACTTTTGGCAATATAATGTGGATTGAAGAAGGTGGTGAGGAGATGATTAAGCACTGAGAGACATTTTTAGTTAGAGGTGTAGGAAGAGGTTTAAGTTAATTTAAGTGGCAGAATTGCAGCAGCGATTGTCACAATCCTCAGAAATACGGATGGAAGAGAAGTTATTTAGACAGTTGCCAAAGCTGTAACACTGGGAGAAAAAAAATACTGAATCAGCATTTGAGCGGTGTGTGTCCAGGTAGACAGAAATGGCAGAAATTTTGGAGTCAAAAAATTCAAGTTTTCATAGCAGAAATATTGTCATCAGCTTTGAATAGTATCTTGACATTACAAAACAAAGTATGTGGGTTCCTATGATTTCTATTTATGAGACTGGAGTAGTAGACAGATTTAGCAGTATGCAAAGCATCCTTATAACAAGTCATGAGTTTTTTGGTCCATCCAAGGTCATGTTGACAGTTATTAGTGAAAATACTGCACCCCAATCTTTTATTGTAAATACTTAAATTTAAAATACATTTACGTTTATATATTTTAATTTTATTCATATTGTCTATATGTATAGTAGTAACAATTATTATCCATGCACTCTAATCATTTGACCTCCACAGCTTTTTCAAGATATTGACCATTCCACCGCATCCATAGACACACACATTGCATTTGCAATCCTTGTGTTGTTTTTTATTAGTATGTGTACTGCTGGGTCTATCATTTTGCATTTGAGCTACTGGATGCCTAAACTTCCTTCGGTATAAACAAAGCATGTATCTAATCGGTCTGTCTCTCTATCCAACGCAGAGACGTCATTCTCAAATTGTTCATAGCGTCGTCATACAGTCGGATACCCACTAGGTGTCTCCCTCGGACTGACGAAAAGGTTCGAGCCTCGAAGCGCGTTCCGGCACAATATGGAGATGCTTCATCGGCCCGTCACTCCTCATCACACTAAGCCGCCCCGCCTGCAGTGACTGAGCTCGGTTTTACCACGCAGGCAATGCTGTGAGCACCAGCGAAGACCTACAGTGAAACGGGCAGTGCATTTCACTAGAGAAGCTGTGCAGTTAATTAAAACTTACAGTGGCATTACGAGGTGCGCAAGGTTCGAGCTTATTAAGAAATTGCAATCAGAACTGCTCCGGCATTCAGAACAAAATATTTTTAAAGCTCTAAACACCAGTATGCCATCAAAATTTGGTTAGAGAGGATTATTAACTTTTACTATAAACTGTACACATAAAATATGGAGTAGCCTCTTGTTTCCATATTTGTATTCTTATTAATATACATTACGCCTTTGCTATGAAATGCAACGTTAATTGTATTTCCAGTTATGATGAAAAAGTGATAAAGAATTGTACAATATAATATACTCCTCACTACGGACGGGGAGAAACATTTTGAGGGGCGGCAGCTTGCCGGTAAATATTGGGATGGTGGCCTATTTCTGTGGTCATTTTAATCTTATTTATTTATCTTTTCATGTTATTCTTCTTTGTATCAGCTACACATTTCCTTAAAGCACAATTCGGGAAGCCCGCGGACAGCACTTCGCGCACGTACAGTGTGTCTTTGTGTACGCCACAAATAAAACTTTTAAAGCGAATAAATGAAAGTGCAGCTTATTAGTGTCGCAGAGGTGTCGTGCCGATTTACGCAAGATCTCTAATTAACGGCGTTTCACTGACCTGACGTTTCCTCCAGAGGAGCAGGCGGCCAGTAATGGAGACTGGAAAGTGAGGACACGACCGCAAGCTTGCAAGCGCACGGCTGCAGCTCCGGGTGGAGACGCTCTTAACGCCGGCGCACTTTGGGTCTGCGGTTCGGAGCGGTTCCGAGCTCAGACGATATCCGGGACGGTCATCATAACATGATAACGGAAATCGAGAAAGTGATCGCAAAGCAGCTTACACATCCAGGCTTCGATGCCGTTACCCCGCCTCCGCTCGGGTTCCTGTTTTCCGGGTTGCTGCCTGTGAGCGCAACCTTAAATCAGCTCGTAATCATTTCTTCGTGTTTTGCAGAGTTAAACATAAATTGCGTCTTGGGCAGACGCTATATTCCAGCAGGAGATTGCTCGGCTGAAACCGGACCACATTAGGCTGTGCAGAAGGAGCAGAGCAATGCCATATCCGAGAATGTTCTTACATTCATTCGGTGACAGCTTGCCATGCGTATTTCACAGCAAAGTCGTTTAAGCGTATGATGGTAAGTGATCCAGAAAACACATGAGGTCAGGGTGTGTAACGAGCACCAGCTCATTGCAGAACGCTCGCATTCCAGGGCTCCCAAGTGTCATCAAAGGTTTGGCGTGAGATTACATTAGTGCTTCTCGGTCACTGCGTAGGACTTGAGAGCCCTGCCAACCGCATCCACCGGATCCGGCTCTCCCACTTCCACCTTGTCTGCACCCCATGTGTGGGCATCTATGTAATAATGTGCTCACAGCGGGATCGCGCGTAACTTGTTACATGAAATTTACCCGGAAACGTGCTGATTTCTGATTGGCTGGTAGGTGCCTATAAACTCTGCATAACAAGACGGAAAACTGCTCTCCGTATGCCTTTGCCTTCTCCATTGATTCTATATAAGTGTATAAGGCAGGGGTCTCAAACTCAATTTACCTGGGGGCCGCAGGAGGCAAAGTCAGGATGAGGCTGGGCCGCATAATGGATTTCACAAAAAAAGTCCTCAAATGTCATTATTAACAGTTTTAATTATTTCTTCTGAACATGAAGTGCCCTGAACATGAATACTAAAGTACTAAACTTCTCTCCCTTGTGTTTGTTCTAATTCTAATTGGCTTAGCTGCTAATTGTGCACACAGAACGTCTTCCCATAATAACTGTTATGATGGCATAA
>JAODKL010000490.1:0-10495 GCA_026780765.1 Petrocephalus schoutedeni
GAGATGTTGTCGCAAACCATGGGCTGGGCCCTGAAGTGTCCAACCAAGGCGTGTCCTGATGGCTGCTGGGCCCCCGGCTGGCCCTAGGCGTACTGGTTCCACTGGGGTGATTAAGTGGGGATGGTCTGAGCCAATAAGTAATACCGGGCGTGCCTCTTTAAAGGGAAGTAGTGGCAGGTCACGTAGGTGTTGGTATCTCCTTTGAAGAGCTTCCACTGGGTGGGTGTGCTCAGCCAGGCCTAGTTGTTTGGCTGTGAAGGCCCTCTTGACAGAAAACAGCTTCTGTAGTTCAGCTGCCGAGGAGACGATGAAGGAGACCATGGCCTTCTGCAGCTCTTGTAACACAGCTCCCAAGTACTCTACCTGCCGCCGCAACTGCTCTGTCTCAAAAACACTCTGGTGACTGAGTTGCTCTAACTTGAACTCATTCTGCCTACTCTGCAGACGAAGTGACTCATTCTGATGTTGCAGCCCTTCCATAGATTTGAGCAGGGCCTCTTGATCCGCTCTCAGTCGTTCATTCTCTTTGAGCAATTCACTTCCTGGGGGTGGCCTCTGTCCTGGTGTAGACCACTGAGTAAGGTATTCACCTTCTTGGCTGATTGGGGATGCTGAGCGTCCGCAGGCTGTCCCTACGTCATCATCCCCCCCCCTCTCCTGTGCATCGTGGAGCTGGTCGCACTGTAGATGGTGGTATACTGTCCTTCTTCCTGTAACCAGGAAGGTCGTAGTCATTGAAGTGTGGTGGGAGGAATGACTGCCTCCTGACACGCACACTGGGTTCTTCTTCCATCCTCTGGGACATAGGTGGTCTGTAGTGAGCTCCTATCTGGCTCGAAGGACCATGAAAAGGGGGCAGGATTCTGTATGCTGGCCTCTTGTAACTAGATTGTTGCTGGGATAGGAAAGATTAGCCCACCACATGTGATCGGTCAGAATCAAGCAGGGTCCAGTTTAAACTCTTTAATGAACGATGAGAATTCCATACAGCTTCCAGTTGCTGGGTCAATACTCCAGCGTACAGACTTTACTTTAGGTGTGGTTTTTCTACAAAGCAATATTTGACAGTAACATGAATAAACCAAGGTAGTGGTATGCAACATATTACGATATAAAATACAAACAGAGGCATGTTATTCTATAACATACTCTTTAACACATCCTTTAGGCAGTATTAAACCCCTGAGCATCAGGCCCTTAAAGCCTTATAACTAACTACGTGGCTATCTAACTGCTCCACATGTCCATAATTTAGTAAATATTATTATACCAGATTAAACAACAACGCGGTATGGAGAGTTTAGATGGTTTAAGCAAAAACAAGCTAGTATTTCTATAATGTTCTTAAGCTCTTAAGTTCTTAAGCAATAATTACCTCCTTTAGATCGTTAGGCTAACAGCATATCAGCATGGGCAAATTAGCATGATAACCGCGAGGAAGCGCAATTACTAAACAACTATTAACTCTTAGCAAAGCGAATAACTCGTTCGTAACTAAAGGAAGTGATATCAATAGTAGCCAACAGGTTATATTATACAGCACTTACATTGCATGTACGCACTCCGATGGCGAAGGACAGACTATCCGTGAGGCGATCACGGGAGCACCAACTCCAGGCAGAATGTAACAAGGAAGTTCGCCCGCGCTGCGATGTACGTACAATACCGTAATGGACTAAACCAACGTATCAATGAAAAAAGGGATAGCCTTTTAAACGATTACCCTTAATATCCAATTAACCTGAGTGTGTCGATTTGTGTATATATTATCAGGCCAAAACGTTAGGACTATATGATCAAGGCTATTTGGGTGCTTCCACTTGTCATTATGATAAAAAAAACACAATTGTGTAATAATAAATGGCTCCCCCCTAACTCTGAATGAAAGAAAATTTTGGGCATAGTCAATCATATTTTCTAGAAAAACATGGTCAATATTTACAAGTTATGCCAGGGTATGTAAATTAATGAGCACAACTGTAGGTCTGGTTTGATGGCATGAGGTGGCGTCTGATCCTGACACAGGCACTTCACCTCTGAGCCGAGTTTCATCATCCCGACATTGAAATACATAGCGATTTGTTAATTGGCAGTAGTTATGAATTGTGTCTTCCTAGCTGGATGCTTCAGTTCTGTAGTCTCTGTCAGATGCTGTACTTCCAAGGTATTCAATGATTCCATACCTGTAGCAATGATGTACTTGCTCTAGGGAAGGTGCGGAAACAAGTCAGGACTGAAACACAGATATAAGTTGAAAGGAGACTTTAGTGAGGCAGGCAAAATCAGAGTCAAGTGGACCATATTGAAAATAATATGGGCAAAACAGAATTAAAAAACTTCAGACAAAAATTAGTGGCCGAATAAGCAGGCAAAGGTTTGATGAGGAGCAAAAAATGATAAGGTAAACTCTACAAATTCAAACGGGATCAGAAAACCAGGAGGCAGACTGAGAAACAAACATGCATACTCTTAGCCTAGGAGACTAAAACAGAGGAAGCAATCAGTGAAAATTGTTAACAGCTGGGGAAGGCATGGCTGCAAACAGAAATCTCTGGGGAAAGCTAGGTGCGGGCTGAAGAGCTTGCCTGACTGGGTGCAGTCTTTAAGTGGGGATTCCCTTTGGGGTGTGGCTGCTGAGATGAAGACAGACTCGTGACAGACTCCAGGCTTCCTGACAGACTCTAGACACACCTGACCCTGTATGTGATTAAGAGGATCGAAAATGCACTCATGCACGTACAGTCAGCTATTATTATGATAGGTCTTGGTTTTAATCTGGTTTGTTCAAGATTACTGTAACAGTTAATGGAAGTGATGTGAGAAAATAAGCATTAAACCTCAGTATTAAGTATTAAAGTATTAAACCTTAGAATTTTTTTTTAATTAAACCAAGCGCTGATTGACTGTGCACAATAAATTCCAGCCACGTTTGGCTGTGAAACTTTACACTTATGGGATCGACTTAGCTTTCTTGACAGTTAATTACAAATAATGTTGAAGTTTGTTTTCTGCAGTGTGGCTTCTGTATTGCGGAGGTTGTAATGCTTGTCAGAACCAAACAGAAAAGCAGTTTTCACTTATTCATTGCTTCATTTGTAAATCTATCTGTATGTAAATCTAATGTGTGCCTGTATTTGTCAATCATTCATGCCTGTAGTACGTTATTAGCAGATAGAAACAGCAGATGGCGCCATTATAAATCTTTTCAATAGAAATATGTAATACGTTAGAAATTTCAAGTTGAATACCACGACATAGTTTGATAAGCCAAATATTAACGAAACACCAAAATGCTTAGAATGTGACGCTGCATTTCAAAACTGTTCAGAAATAATTAATCAGTCTACCCTCCAACTGTTTATCCAGGAGAGGGTCAGAGGGTATAATCTAATTTTGAGCCAAACTTTCTTTGAGTAATATATTTGAACAGGCATCAGTTTCACAATATTTTCATGTGCAAGCTGATTTATGGATTGCATCTTTATGTAATGCACAATGCTGAATTCAATTTCCATGGCAGCTTGATGAATTTTCTTTGCTATTTGAATCTTGCCTGTTCTGGTGGCATTGACTTATATCTTCCCCTGGAATTTCAAAAATTATAAACTTCTTCATAAACTTGAAAACTCCTCATGTTCTGGGCTCTGTGAAGAATTGTTTGCGAGGTGAATTTTTTTGCACCATCCCAGTTAATCCAAGTAAAACTCTTAGTCTAAGCAGTGAATTTCAGTTTTAGTTGCATATAGTTGTGTTCTGGCACAATGTCTTTGGATTAACTAACCTGCTTGGTATATCATGCAACACTTCAACACTCTTCTGTAGGATTGGTGCCTTGCTCTGACAAAAATGTAAAATTTGTCAAAACATTGCATGACATTATGCAAAAAGCAAGAGTAGACCTTTCAAAATAGGATTAAGGTTTTCTTGAAAGTGGCATTTCTCACCCCTAGGCACTTTAAATAGGTGTGTTGCAACACAGTACTACCCCGATATACGTCATTTTGGTACTCACCTTTACATTGCTGGTCTGTAGTAATTCATTTCACCCAGTGAAGTCAGACTTTACGTCACTCTCAAAGTCACATTTTGTTTTTCTGAATACTAGGTAAACATTCAGAGGATTGAATTGCATAGGCTTTTAAGTCAGTGAACACTGACTTTTATAATGAATTAAAGGTGCAAGTATGTCAATAGAAATGACTACGTCTATGTACCAGTCCTTCTCAGGCATTTTTAAGGCAATATTTTTTGGGTAGGGCAAAACTCGGCTTACGACAGGGCTCTCGGAACCAATTAATGATGAATCACTGCAGAGTTTGAGCAAAATAAAAAAACAATGTTGGAGCAACAGAAAAATGACACTGAGGCAACATTGAACCAATGTGGGAAAATTATGTTATTTCATCTTTCAAAATCAACACTCTGATAACGGTTATTCAATGTTGAGAGACAACGTTGTCACAACATCTTTACAACACAAAATGCCTGCTGGGTGTATATTCCTCCATAAAGACAAAGAATGAATAAAGTGACCCTAACAGGAAGCCAGCGCAGGGAACTAATAGCAGGTGACTCAAAATATGTATGAAATGCTGGCCATTGGTAAATGAGAGAGTCCAGTATGTTTGCCCATTGATAGCCAGCAAGTACTGTAGATAGATGGTTGGACGGATACTTTATTTATCCCGAGGGAAATTTAGGATGTACTCTCTCATAGGCTACTGAACTCAAGAAATTCTGTCATTTTCATTTTGTCTAAGCTTCCTTCGGGATAAATAAAGTACTGTATGTATCATCCGTCCATCTATCTTTTTTACTCTGGTGGACAAAAAAGTGTATGTATCTTCTTTAGCAGCAGTGCTGGAACAAAGATTGACAGCCAAAATGCATGTTCTAGATTATATGGTTGTTTTAACCAATAATTACAGTATATTTGTCAATGCAGAACCCAGTGCAGTTACATCAATTTAGGCCTTCGCGTTTGCTTTTGAGTAGAAATGGAAGGCTTAAATCCCGAAGTTGGCAGAATAATTATAACACTTCTGGGCACTTGAGCAAGATCCGCAATCTCTTTTGCTCCAGACTTAAAAACTGACCATGTGCCCTGACCTGTAAATGTTTGTCTGTATCTCGTAAGAGAAAAGGATATGCAAAGACTCAATTATCTTGTACTTCCTCCCTGTACAATGACAATAGAGGCATTCTATTCCAGCCTGTCTATAAATCAAGGTGTGAACCATGGTATCATATGGCTTTTTCAGTCTGATATACTGAAGTGCATTCACACTCCGGTGATAAACTGATGATTACTGCAATTTTAGTTGATGAGCTGGCAGGTGTTTGGCTGAATTTTTTCTTTCCGCTGTTCTTGAATATGGTACTCAGAATTCTGATTCTGCAATGCAATGCTGCAATACAAAGATTTTAGAATTTATAAAGAAACACTTATCCAGAAAAAGTCCATACATTTACAAATGGTCCAAAGCAGTCATGAACATTTTGAAGGAAAGAGAAGCGACATCTAGAGTTCAGACAGAAATGTGCTTTTAATTTGTATCAACAGTTTGTTTTAGCTCTTGTTGAAATGCGTGTTAATAAATGCAGAAACATTTTATTATGTCTGATATACAAATAACATTCAGCATTTGTGTTCAGTGGATCAATGTCATGTCCTGCACTACCCCTGTCCTGTTTCCTCCCTGACGTGGCTATAACAAGCCAAACCTGTCCCTCACTGAGTCTACCTCTCGTTACTGCCCTCCTGTGATTAACACGAGCTGCCTCTCATTGTGTTACCTAGTTAGTCCAGTAAATAAGTGCTCCCCTGTCTTGTTATCCCCAGTTCTGTTGATAATGTTGCCTCTGTCTAGTGTGCTGTAGCCCCTCCCATTTTGACCCATCGTGGCCCAGTTTGTTTTCTTGAATTTTCAATCCTGTCCCTGGGTGTGTTTCCCAAAAGCATAGTTGCTAACTATGTTGGACCCATGCAACTGAATGACTCTAACTATAAGTTGCTAACGGGAGCTTTTGGGAAATGCACCTTTGGCCTTGAAAGAATGATGGGGAAATCTAAAAAAGAATCTGTTGTCCTGGGATTGGCTCTAGCTTCCAGGGCTCTCTTCGCCCCAGGGATTGAATTGCATAGGCTCCCCAGTTCCCAGCCCCAACACAGGCTTTCAAGCCAGAACGACCAGCCTTCCTGCAGGCTGAGGACTATTTTGCCCTCCTCAACTGGCATCTCTTCTGGAGGTGCAACCCTGTGGTGTAGCGAAAACCTGCATCCAGTGCTCTCTTCAGGCAGGCAGACGAGGCTCACCCCAGACATGGATCCGTAGCTGCCTGATGAGGTCCATTGGTGCATGAGGGAGCTGGAGCTCCTCCACGAGCAGCCCGCTTCTTTACTGGTCCCCACTGCGGACCTGAAGCTGCCTGTTGGCTCCCTGAAAGTCAGCTCTCCCCACCAAAAGTGGAGATGGGGGATCAAGATAATGACCGCGCCCAGTCCAGGAGATGCTGTCGCTGCTGCTGTATCTGCACCCAGCCCAGGAGATGACTTGGAATGGGACCCTCTGGGTCTGGCCCTGAGTACTGCTCCTCAGGCCCCAGCCTATGTTCAAAACCCAAGCCACTCCAGCTCTCAGGTCTGAGGTGGTTATCTTCATCAGAGGGTCCAGGAAAGGAGCGGGGCGCATCTCTATCTCCCAGAAAGGGAGATGAGGACACCTTCCCTGCTCTCACCCTCCAGGTCCCCCCTCACACTCTGAGCCTGACCCGGCTGTCCCTGTGATGCCTCCTGACCCCACAATACCACCCAGTCCCTCTGATCCTCTGATGTCCTGGAGGTCCCACACCTGGTGGACGGAACGCTCTTGCTTTGCTGTTCCTATGGTGTCCTTTGGTCCCGGCCATGCAAGCCCCTTTGGTTCCTGTTCCTGCCACCATCTCTGCCCTGCAGTTCCAGCGGTGCCTTCTGGCTCCCTGGGACCTGCTGTGCCATTTAGTCAGGGTCCTCTAAGGCTCAGGAGGACCAATATCCTTGAGGTGTCACCCCGTGGCCTGGGGCCCTCTAGACCCTCCTGCCTGACTTTGTTCCTACCTGTGTTGCCCCAAATGATGCCCTATTGCCCTGTCCAGCATTTCCTTCTTTAATCTATGCCCCATGTGGTTTTTGCCTGTACATGTCTGTTTCCCTGCTTCGATTGTCTCTGCACTTGGCCACCCTGTTTTTGTTCGATTTGTGTGTTCCATCTGCTGTTAGGATGACCCCTGGTGTTTCTGATGTTTTGTTCAGATGTAATTCTGTCCCTGGTGTGGTGTTCTGGTCCTGACCTGTTCTGTTTCACCCCCTCTGGGTTTCGTCTGTCTATATGCTCTCTGGTCAGTCTGTCCCTGTCTTTCACAGGTTAGACCTGTCCAGGTGTGTGGTGTTTTTGTCTCAAGTCCCTAACGGTGTCCTGTGTTTCACCCCGTGTCCAGTGTCAGTCTCATCTTGGTCTGTAGTGTGTACCCCTGTACTACCTCTCATTTCTTCTGTTCCCCAGTCTTGGTTGTTTGCCGTTCATCACTGGTTCTTTGTCTTGTCCTGTGTCTATTTGCTTGGTCCCTGGTCTGATCCCTGCCTGTTTTAGTGGTGGTCCTGTCTTGTCCTTTGTGACCCTGGTCTTACCTCTGGTTCCTGCCATCCTGTGATTTACAACAGCTGCCTCGTTGTGCTACCTTGTTTGTCCAGTATGAGTTCTCCTCTCTTGCTATCCCCACTTCCGTTATTACTGTTGCCCACTCCTGTCTAGTGTGCCCATCCTGTTATGACCCATTATGGCTGTTTGTTTTCTGTCATATCCAGTTCCACGTTATTTACAATAAACCTCACCTTTTTCTTGAGTCTTCAGTCTTCTTCCGACTGTGACGATCAACATCTTAATTGTTTTAAAATAATGAGTTTATACATCCCAATATATTTAAAAAAAAATCTCCTTATTAGAGTTCTACTTACTGAAAAGTAAGCACCAACATGTGTGCGCCTTCATAATAATAGAAATAGGTAGCAGGGAACCTATAAATAGACCCATATGCAAGTATGTCACATGCAGCCTCATTATGCCATATTTAGCTTTGTTAGACTGTGCATGGCCAAGTACTAAGAGTGTAAGTACTTAGAGATTACATAGATTTTTCCAGTTATGATTCATGGCTTATCTGTTTTAGACTGTCAATAGTGATTCTGATGGGGCTGTGGCCCTTGAACGACCTACATTATGAAATCATGCTGTTCCTGTCCATCTTTTAGTACTAACAGCAGTAGGATTTTTGGAGACAGGATACCAGTGGGAACTGGGTGACAGAGCAGGTGATGGATGTACCTTGTGGGACCGGAAAAGACCGTGCTGCGGGGGTGAATGTAGGCCTGCTTAGTCCAGCTTCACACTGAGGCATCTGGGTCACCGCATATAATAATAAAAGAACATTATGAGACATTCATAATCATTATGGCAGTTACTGTTTCCATTTCTGTTTACTGTCGGATTTACTTGATTCTGTTGCTTCTGTATCACATGCCACATCCATATCTCTGTGGGGAATATGTCCCAACAGGGTTGTTTCTCAAATTATAGCACATAATTCAAATCAAAGAGAATCTCCCCCACCAGTAGCTAGCATCTGATTCTTATTACACTCATTTAGATATATAATAATTTGCTTTAGATACAGATAACTTGCATTGCCAAATTAGGGTAATTCTTTGGTAGGATTGGGTCTGTTTTAAAGTGTTTCTAAATTAAGTGGGATTTGGAAAAGTTTAAGATGTGTACTTCAATTTACATAAAGTTTCGTAAATATGATTTTTACTGCTCTATGAACATTTGAGTTTTTGTACATATGTACATATATACATACTTCTGCAATGCCCCCCAGTCCACTAAGTCAAAATTGTAATTAATTTGCAAAACCAGAATTGCACTGTATTCTACATTTGTTGGTACCTCATAGATGGATAAAATAACAGGTTATGTGATACAGCGCCCTTCATAATTATTGGCACCCCTGGTAAAGATGTGTAAAAAGCCATAAAATAAATTAATTTTATATTGCAGTAGTATAATGTCACACTGAACAATTTCAAAGAATCTAACCTCTTATTTGAGTACATTTATTCATTAGAAAATAAATCCCCACATTACATAAGAACATAAGAAATTTAAGCTCAATGACTGAAATCAAGCTCGTTTGGGGAGAACTCAACTAATAGGTCAGAGATTTTAAAATCTTATCTAGCTCTACTTTAAAGGAACCCAAGGATTTGGCTTGCACTACACTATCAGGAAGACTATTCCATATTCTAACTACATGCAGTGTAAAGAAGTTTTTTCTCAACTCCAGTTTGAAATGTTCTCCCAATAAGGCAAATTTCATAGAGATGTGCAGCCTTGAGAGGAAGATGTCCGCGTCAGTAACGTGCTCTGGCCCCATCCCTGCTAGACGTGGCGACGAAATGTACAGCAGATTATCGTCGCTGCATCGCTGGCTGTCGGAATGGTGCCCGATAAATGGTGTGGGTTATATAGACCAGTGGCGGACGTTTTGGGGTAGGTGGGTTTTGAAGAGGGATGGTATTCACCCGCCGTAACTGGTAACTGATCATTACCAGTTTGTCCATGTAAACAATGAGTCATCCAAGCCCACTAAAGTTAGATATGGTGTCCCACAGGGATCAGTGTTGGACCCACTACTTTTCACTCTATATGTGTTACCACTTGGTAACATTTTTAGAAATTATAGCATTAATTTTCATTGCTTTGCTGATGATACACAATTGTATATATCTGTTAAACCTGGTGATGAATCCCAGCTCTCTTCTTTAGAAGACTGTCTGCTAGACATCCGGTGTTGGATGGCAAAAAATTTCCTTATGTTAAGTACAGAAAAAACTGAGGTATTTTTAGTCAGTCCTAAGGAGGCTCGTAATAAGTTCGTAAACCTCAACCCTAGTGGCCTTCCTACTCAGTTTAAAACAGTGGTGAGAGATCTTGGTGTCCTGGTAGATTCTGACCTGTGCTTCAGTGCTCACATAAATAGCATTACCAGTACGACATTTTACCATTTTCAGAACATAGCCAAGCTTCGGAAGATGCTTTCCTTTGACGAAGCAGAAAAACTAATACATGCCTTTATAACTTCCCAGCTGGACTACTATAATGCTCTCCTTTCGGGTTGTCCATCTGGATCCTTACATAACCTTCAGCTAGTACAAAATGCAGCAGCCAGTGTTCTCACAAAAACTAAAAAAAATTTAAAAAATTGAACATGTTAGCCCTGTCCTATGCTCCCTGCACTGGCTACCAGTCAAGTCTAGGATTGACTACAAAATATTGCTATTAATCTACAAAGCTCTGAATGGCCTTGCACCACAATATCTTAATGATCTTCTGGTCCCTTACAACCCTTCTCGCCTGCTTCGATCTCAAGGAGCAGGATATCTATTAGTTCCTAGAGTAGA
>JAODKL010000491.1:0-10481 GCA_026780765.1 Petrocephalus schoutedeni
CCCCAGCAAAAACAGCGAGGAAAACTTTAAACTCATTAAAAAAAAATAATAATATATATATATATTGGATATAATCTATGCAAGGAATAATCATTAAAATTAAGTTAGCTAAGCTTTTTCCCTATGCCAGAGTAAAAATGTTTTAGCAAAACATTAACCTGTAATGTCTGTATAAAACCGAAAGTAAGAAGAAGTCTGATCTTAATGTAACTCACTAGCGATGTAAGAACTGCATAACATGCAATGTTATGTTAATATCTAACATCGTCCAGCTGTATATAACAGCCATTTTTCATATTCAGTACAAAGTGCCCCGCCTCACGTTGTGTTTTTGTTCAGCAGATGACGGTGCCTCTTCAAATTGCCTTTTCTCTGTTTCGCGTTCACTCACCATGGTCACGCAACCTGGAGAAGTTTTGCTTACTTTCCCCTCACTTCTCCAGCATTTGCAATCAAAGCACTGATAGGCTCCGGGGAAATTCAAGGAAATTATGATTGGTTGTGGAGACACTCTGAGCAGAGCTATAGCGAAAACACATCTCCCTGGCCCTAAGCAGTCCTGATTATTTCCAAATGTACTGAATGCGTGCACAATGACCACATTTTAAAAATTAAAGTTTAATGTCAGGTATACCAATGTATTGTGGTTCACATCGAACCGAACAGGGTGTACCGAATGGTTCGAAAAAATACCGAAAACCGTTGCACCCCTAATATATATATATATATATATATATATATATATATATATATAAATCATGCTTTTCATACCCCTCATAGGACAAAGGAACAATGAAGAAACAGGCTGCTCTTACATGTATTACTGTACAATGAAAAATATTGTGTCCTGTACCTATACATAACCTGTAATGAGGAGATGTATTTGTTTAAGAGTTTCTTAGCCTATTGTGGGCACTTACTGGTTTATGGTCTCTACTGGCTTGTCACGTGATTTGAAACTTATGAATCGTTCGTGGAATTTTTTCATTTAAAAATAAACTCAAACTATTGTTACTGAATCTGCACATATGGGAGTCCCACTGTACTACAGAAGTTCTGGCACATGCTTTGACATTGTTGACTGTCCAACTTACAGACAACTCGTACTTTGACTGCCGTGATGCCTAATTTATAGAAAATTCAGTTAAATGCACTGGTATTTAAAAAACGGACACACTGTGAAAACATTTCCTGCCTTATGTGGTCTGTCTGCTTGAGGTATGGTACAGTACAGCAAATATATTGCATATACTAAAACAAAAGTTTGAATAACTGACTCTAAATAAGAACTTTATGTACGTCTTCTGACTTACCTACAAATTTGACTTAAAGACAGACTTGGGGAACAAACCTTTGTAACCAGGGGACTGCCTGTGCAGTGCTGTGTTGGACATTAATTGTAAGCTGTTAATTTCACAGCAGAAGTCTTTTAGATTTATTATCATATCTTATCAACAAACATAATCAGTATTATATTAAAGTTGTGCACTCAATTGTGACACAATTTATTTACAACGTGAGTCCGCTGCAGTTGCTTTGACAAAATCTTTATGAGCGCCTTCCATGTTTTTATGTGTCCTGAGATTGCTTGCATCCCTCCTTGGCTTTTGGGATATGGGAGGCTATTTCCTGTAGCTTCTCCTCTAGCCTGCATAATACACACTTACCCTAAAATAGAAGTAAACCCCATTTTACCAGAATGAAGGATAATACATTCCATATCTTTATAGATGAAGACATGTTGCAGGATGGTATCTGCTATCAGCAGCAGGATTAAAATGGTGTCTTCGGTATTGCAAACTATAAAAACACACTTCTGTGTCAAGAGCCATAATAGGAAATGGGTGTGGGTTATGTGCACATTTCTGGGCTTAATGTTACAATGATTTCAGCTCTGAAACGAATACTCTGTCACTATCTGAGTGTAGTTTAATCCTAACCAAATGAGTAGGTTATTTAGGTTGATTTGATTGGACAACAAAGTCACTGTTTATGAACTAATTCTTCTTTTATTATGTCAGACCTAAACGCTATTGTACTTTAAACCTTTAGGATTCAGTTTTTGGTCAGTTTGTTTTTTTTCTATATAATTATAGGATTTGTGTAGTACTGACAACTTAATCAGGACATACTTTTACCCTTGCAACAAGTTCCAACCATGCACAGTAGTGACCATCATAGCCAAACTCTAAATGCATTATATTGGTGACCCCCCCCCCCCCCCCCCCCCCCCCCCCAATCCCAAATACTCTGCCATGTTTTTTTATTTGTTTTGATCACCACAAAACAGCCAGTAAGTCAGCTGAGCTGAGATGCTGTAGAAATGGTCCTGGCCGTTCCCAACACCATCTGGTGTTCATAACCATTGAAAACCCTTTAAAACCATCCAGGAAACACTAGAGCACCAGGGGGAGTATGAAACCTTAAAAGGGCTTATAGTTGCCATATCTGTAATTCTGCGGTGAAGGATTTGCATTAAGCGGGTCAGCTTTAATCAATAGGGATTCATTGCAGCTTTTATTCTTGCTTTGAATCAGTCAATATGAATGGTTGGCTTATTGTTCTGTCTGACACATGAAGGCAAGTGTTACTTGATGACTCTGCTAAATGATTACTTCAGCATAACCACCAGCTCTGCTTACAGTACATTTACATTTACATTGCTTGAAGAACATTCATTACTTTACCATTTTTGTCATTAGATTGTTTTTATTCTGTAATTACAACAATTTTAATTATTTATTCAGGATTTTGACTTTTTAAATACAGTAGTACCCCGGTATACGTCGTTTCAGCATACATCAAATTTGACTTTACATCGCTTTAATTTTAATTAATTTTAATTAATTTCAGTCATTTTTTTGCAAATTTACATCACTTGCAACACATATACATTACATAAAAAGAAAGAAATGAAGGATAAAAATAATTACGACCTTTTCTACAAATACTCAAATACTTTCACCTTTGCTTGTAAGAATTAGATGATTTTAAGTAAATAATCAACTGAATTTACTTAAATGAACATGGTCTATTTACATTGATATACACTATAGCAGATTTTCGTACTTTTATTAATTACATATTTTTTTATTGGAATGCTTAGCAAGCATACTGTACTGTATGTAGAAAGCATGCTATGGCTTTATATTTGTTTAGTATAAAATAAACCGCAAATAATTGATATTTAAGTTATACATGACTCAAAACTGTGGTGCATGTCAAATAGAAGAGCAGTGGTGGTGTAGCGCTATATAAAAATAAACTAAATTGAATTGAATTAAACCACTGCAGACTCATCTATTTCATGGTGGGCATTGTCGAAGTCCTGTACTGCGCTGCTGCTATGGCTCTGCACTGCTCCTATGACACTGCGCTCTTCCTCTGGCTCTGCGCTGCTCCTGTGACACTGCACTGTTCCTGTGGCTCTGCACTGCTCCTGTAGCACTGCATTACTCCTGTGACACTGCGCTGCTCCTGGGGCTCTGCATTGCTCTTGTGGCTCTGTGCTGCTCCTGTGACACTGCGCTGCTACTGTAACACTGCATAGCTCCGGTGACAGTGTGCTGCTACTGTGGCACTGCATTGCTACTGCGACACTGCACTGCTCCTGTGACACTGCGCTGGTTGCACCTTTTGACAGATACTTCCTGGAAGTTCCCCCACCTCCTCCACGGATGTAGGCCTTCGTCGCCGTGGTGTCTCAGACTGGAATGCATTTGCATGTTAAGGGTGAACTAAGTATATTTCTCAAGTATATATTTTTTTTGTAATTATATTTTTGACTGGTTACTGCTTGGAATACTGTAGTGCGCAGGCTTGTTTGGTTGCAGTATGTTTATTCTTGGATTTGATTTATTTCTTATTTTCATTATTACTTAACTGTAGACCTTTTCAATCTTAATCAAAGATTCCTCATTAAGTATACACACCTGAGGGCTACTGACATTTGAATTGTCCTGTTTAGTTTGTACCTGTTTTAATGATGGCTGATAGTTAAATTTGGATGCCAACATAAATGCATCCTTTTTAAGGCACTACTTCTTTGTTATTATCTACTGTTATTAAGTAATGAATATGTAATTATGTGAGTTTGTTACTTTGAGATGGACATAAAGAGAAACACTGTCATCTGGGTCCTGGGCACCTGCAGGCATTTTCACTGACCATTAAGCGTCGTTGTGTAATCTGTAGGCTGGTGATGCACTTTCATGTGAGGAGTGGATTACATAATAGCCCTGTGTTAGTGCAAGTCCCCCCCCCCAGCACCCAACGGCAGTGGGACAGCTTAGGCAGCGTGGATCTCCTGCCTGCTCAGCTGTGGTGTGCTCCCGTTAGGCCCCACTCTAAGAGTGACTGCTGCGTCCGGCTTTCTTCTATCACACCTCTTTCTGACACCTCCAGTGCTTGCCGGCCAAGTTAAGTAGCCCCGTCCTACATACCTTTTTGAGTGCACCCCTGCAGGTGATTGGCAGCTGAACAAAACCCTGGGCTTGCAGACTCCCTGTGATAGAGAATTGTGATGCACATGACGGTGGCCATAATAACTTAGCTGCAATGTCTATCACATCTATAGCCCTAGGCCCCCGAGGAACAGGAGTTGAGAGCCACAGGGGCTTGGCCATCTCAGACACACATTCACAGAACTCTAGCTAACATTTGGGGCGGCTTGAAAGGCACACATTACACTATTGCGTCTATTTATGGAGTTGTTTGAGTCCCCACGCCTCGGCACATGCACTGTGTCGCTCTAGGACGGATAGTCAGATGCTGCCCATTGTTTGCACTTTTAACTGCTAGTGTGCATGCACACTGAGTGTGAAGAAAACAGCATCTCTCGCCTTCTGATTTCAGGCCCTGGCACATCAGCTCATTTGCTGAAGGGTCAGATCTTGTTTTTAAGCAGTGGGGAATTATGCTGAGGTCATTCTCAAAGGAACAGGTACCCATAAATAAATGCGTTACGCTGATATGTTTCTGTTGCATTTAAAAAATTGAACAAACTCATGCATACACAGGCATCACACATGTACGTTATAAGCTTGATACAAAGCATTAAATCCATAGGCATCAATATGGAGTACTTTATTTGCAGCTCTAACAGCTTTATCTCAACACCCAGAAGAGCATTGATGAAGTCAGGCACTGATATAGTATGTGAAGGCTTGGCTTGCAGTCTCTGTTTTAGTTCATCCAAAACATGATTGATGGGGTTGAGATCAGGGCTTTGTGTAGAGTGGTCAAGTTCTTCCATGCCAAAGTCAACAAACCATGTCTTTATGGACCTTGCTTTTTGCACTGGAACACGCTGAAGCATTAAGAGTGCCCTTCACTAGAACTAAGGAGCGTAACCCAACCCTTGAAAAACAACCCCATACCATTAGCCTCCTCCACCAAACTTTACAGTTGGCACAATGCAGGTAATGTTCTGCTGGCATCTAATAAACCCAGACTCATCCATCAGACTCCTAGACAGAGAAGCATGATTCGTCATTCCACAGATCATTTCCACTGCTCCAGAGTCCAGTGACGGCATGCTTTACCCCACTCTATCCAACGCTTAGTATTGCTCTTGGTGATGTGAGGCTTGCATGCAGCTGCTCAGCCATGGAAACCCATTGCATGAAGCTCCTGGATCACTATTTTTGTGCTGGGGTTAATGCCAGTGGAAGTTTTGAACTCTGCATTTATTAAGTCAACTTAATAAATTAACTTAATAAAACGTTACTTAATAAACATAATGCCTTAAACATTAACTTCATAAAAATTAAGGTGACTTTTACACACTATGCGAATCAGCGGTTGATGACCCCGTTCTGTTACTTTATGTGTTCTCCCACTTTGTGGCTGTTTCTGTTGTTCCTAAACGCTTCCACTTTGCAATAATACCACTTACAGTTGACTTCGGAATATCCACCAGGGTATAAATTTCACCAGCTGACTTATTGCTAATGTGGCATCTAATGACAGTACCACACTTGAATTCACTGAGCTCTTCAAAATGACCCATTCTTTCACAAATGCTTGGAAACCTCTAGCAATGGGTCTGAATGAAACGCATGAATTCTACCATTAAGAGGTATGTCCCTATACTTTTATCTGTATCATATATGTGCCAATCCTTGAGTTGGTTCTAGCAGTGGGGCTTCCTTCTCAGGAGTAACTTTGAAAGGCAGTGCTGCAGTGGCTCAGGACTTGCCAGGTCTTATCTGCTACCTGATAGAGAGGTAGACCCAGTTCTATATGTACAGTTCCTTTGTCACTGATAGTGATGCAGATGTTTGTGCACAAGGAACATATCTTTAGCGGTTTTTAATACTAGGCTATCCATGTTTCATTATTAAACGTTATTGCTTGTATGTAAATTCATCCATACATCCATCCACAATCACTTATCTAGCACGGAGCACAGATCTAGCACCTACTCCTGGAAGCAGAACACCCTCACAGGCCATCACAGGCCACATACATGTCTAATGACATGCTATGAACAGTTCTGTGAAGAACCCGGAGTACACAGACAAACCCGACAGAAAACACACAATGACAGAGCAGTGCCAAGACTGGAACAGCGTTATGTCAGACACCTCATATGTGTGGGAACAGGGCCTCTCTTGCAGTGTTATAGACCAGTGACGTACCACCATGTGAGGAGTTCATGAGTGTTCTGGCCCATTCTGCTTTAGGGCTTGAAATGACCTAGCACTGCTTCCACCTGGGGCCACGATAAGGGTAAACACAGAAACAGAGCAGGCGCGCTGTTGGAAAAGAATGTGTGTATAACATTCAAAAGAGTCCCTCAGCAGTTTTTTCCTCGCCATGGTTGTATTCAACAATCTGGAGTGGTTGATTAGAATACAGTATGTAGCGGCTGTATGAGTAGGATTTGGTCTGCTGGAGGAGGCGTGGACCCAGCCACCACACATTCATATTGGCTTGCTTAGCTGATGCTGACAGACCTTTGGTCCCCAAAGCTGATGCTGTTGCTAGAGCTGGAATGGGGCTGCTTTTTGCAGATGCCCAGCTGTTATAAGTGGATGCAAATCTGGGACTGTATGGTATGTAATTTTAAATATTTATCTGACACTTTCATCCAGAGTGACTTAGAGTAGAGGGAAGGGTTACAGTTTAGGTGTGCACCCCGTGAGCTGAACCCACCATCTTTGCATTGTTAGCACAATGCTCTGTGTGTTTTCGGATGCTAGGAATATTTCAGCGGAGGGTGTTTTTTTTTTCCAAAGATCTAAAACTAAAAACACAATTACTACACTAGCCAAATAGCAAGTTTGTTAGAGAAATCAAAATTGCTTTAATATTCACCTCTTTAAAACACATTGTTGTGTGACTCGCTGAACTGAACTGTACATTCACAGGCTCTAGTGGACATGAACACTGTAACTTTGACCCAGTCTTAATGAAGGAAAGTCAGAGCTTTCAGCCTAGCCTACTTGTTCTTTGTAGCCGTACTTCTAAACATCCATTAATTGATATCACTGCCTTGTACTTTTGTCTTAAATTAACTCTAAATGTGCCTACAGTGTACAGTAACTGCATGGTTCCAGGCCTGCTTTTACAGGAAGTCATTTATTGTTTCTGTAAAACCCCATGCTGTTGACTAATACCTTGAGTGATCTTTCTAAAATGATTTTATTTTATGACGAGTTTACACCAGAATGCCCCCGAGCAGAATTGGTATGATTTACAAAATGCAAGGCTAATGATGCTGAAAGCCAGTCATTTGACCATAATGATCTGTCCCTCGTCAAAGTCACTCAGATCTTTATCCCTGCCCATTTCTGCATTCAATATGTTGTCTACAAGTACCGGATGTTAGTCTACCATGTAATATATCCCAGACCTTGACACACACCATTTTAACTAGATAGTCAATATTATTTGGTTCACGTGACGGTGGTCACGTGTTTTAGCTCATTGGTGTATGCAGCAGCACTGTCTAGACACAAAGAATATCAGGACTTAAAGGTGGAACAGCGATGTACAGCTATTCAAAGTTGGGCACATTCTTGCAGTGTAATTTTTTTAATTGACTCATGATCCATGTGAGTCTGTGCATGCTTATGTTGCCTTCCTGGTGTTGTGCACTGTAGCAGTATGGCCTAACCCAACCTAAGCAGCCTTCACATAACATACTCTGCTGGAGTCACTAGTAGGCCAGCGTGATAGCGCCATCGCACACTGTGATCCTTACTGCCGAGCCGCCAATACCCGACATAGCTGAATTACAGCACCGTGCACCTGAGAAGGGCTAGAGCAAGGGTGAGACCAGATCCCATCCTTCTAAAATGATTCATGCCGTGAATCATCCCGTATTTCATGTGTTGTATGTGTGAATGACAGTTTCTTTGTGTGTGTGTGTATGTCTCTCTCTCTCTCTCTCTCTCTCTGAGTTTTCCATGTTTCTGTTTATTTATAGCGAGAACTTATGCATTTGTGCATGTGTTTATGTATAGACAGTACATGTGTGTATGACAATTTTTATAGCTGTTACAACAAATGTGAAATGAACCCGGTCTGATTGTGCTGGGTTGACTCTGCCGGCCCTGTTGAACAACCCAGTGTCATTGCTTGGAACCATTTCAGACTGGAAGGGAGTTTTCTTTTTTAATTAGGAATCTCTTTTGCATGGTACCAGTGTCTCATATAACTGACATACTGGTTGGATCTTTTTTCCTCAGCTGCTGTGTTTCAAGAAAATGTGCTGTATAGTTAGTTTAGTTAATATCACAGGTCATCAGAAAGATTTTATTTCTGATGGGAGCAGCTGTTAGACCATGTGTCGGCCACACAGCAACCGGAACCATGAAATGTGATTGCCACGTCATCTAATTTCCCTTGGCACTTTGGAAGATGCTGATATGTCAGTTAGGCCAATCACAATGAAGCACCCTGAGGTGGGCCATTATGAAGTGATCAGACAGAAATAGCTATTTGGGACATAATTAGATTAGAAATGGGTTTTTAAATATGGCATTTATGTCAGCAGATGAACAACAAGGTAGTCTTTGTGGAACACTTACGTTTTATTTTTTGTGCAAACAGAATATTAATGTTTCAGATATTTTTTCTTCAACGTGAAGGCAATTTTGTTTTTACATTTTGTTATGCAACTCAGTAAAATTCTGTCATTTTTAAGTATGGCTTAAGAGTCCAGATATGTTTGGGGCTACTGTACTTCAGGAGGTTAAGAAAACCCTGAAAATATGATGTTTTTAAACTGTATTAAAGCATTTATACCTCTGAACGGTTTATGTTTTCAGATTTTGTTTCCTGTGCTACACCATTTGATCTGCTGATCCATTCTTCATGACATCTTCCTTGTGCAGCTGTCAGCACTGCCTAAGATGATACATTGTCTCCTATGCTGTGGTTTTTCATCTAAATTTTGTCCTAGCAGTTGTTTCAAAGCAGATTGGTGCTATCAAATGGCAAGAAAATGAGTCATGAGCTGTGCAGTTATATTTAAACGCTTTATTTGGTTGTTTACTGTAAGTTCATTGTCAGTCTGATGTGACTTGTTAACTTCTGAGTTTTAATAAAATTTTACTGTTTTTCAGGCCCCACTTACTCAATTTGACAAGAGTGCACAGATTCAAAGCAGCTACTTACATCACGCTCTGTGCCTTGGGGTTTCACGTCTCTGTAGATGGCTACCCGTTGTGTGCTCTTTCCACGGAGACAGTCTGAAATGACAAACTGTACAGTGCAGCTCCATGCTGGAACAGGCCTTACACAAAGTAGCAGGAATGTTCCCATCATCTTGAGCAGTCTGGATAAAATACAGAAATGCCCTGTCAATAAAATAAAACAGTTTATCCAAGGCTAAGTCCTGTTTATATGATATTGCATTGCCAAAATGTATATTTATATGCTTGACGTTTGTCCCAGTGAGTGACTCAAGCAGCCGGTGTCACAGTTTGCGGGGCTTCTAAACATGGGAGTTTGCCATCTGAAAGTCTCTCCCTCACATGGATGTGAGCCCCAGGCTGTCCATGAGAGCCCACCTGCTTGCATGGCATTATGGTGAGGGGAAATGTATTAATGAAGGCAAATTGTAGTAGATTGCGGGGCTCCCACAAGGTGCCCATGGAAGAAGTAGGTCAGAGACCTATATATACTGGAGATGATCACTAGCCCTGTTTTTCTCTCTGATTCTGAATCATGCCCAATAACTAAGAATTGTGTAAAACAATGACTGACCATGCACATATACAGAAAGTAACCACAATGCCTCTGCATGCACTTACCCAGAGAGTAACCATAATGCCTGAGCATGCACTTACCCAGACAGTAACCATAATGCCTGACCATGCACATACTCAGAGTAACCATAATGCCTGACCATGCACATACCCAGAGAGTAACCATAATGCCTGACCATGCACATACCCAGACAGTAACCATAATGCCTGACCATGCACATACTCAGAGTAACCATAATGCCTGACCATGCACATACCCAG
>JAODKL010000492.1:0-10464 GCA_026780765.1 Petrocephalus schoutedeni
ACTGGGCCGGATTCGAACCCCGGTCCCAGAGGTGTGAGGCGGCAATGCTACCCACTGCGCCACCGTGCCGCCCTGGGCTGCTCGATATTATGATTTAATCGCAATTATATGGTGCATGGGCAATAATCACCAGGGGCCTCATGTATAACAGCGTGCATTGAATTCACACTAAAACTAGAAATCTAGATGCATAAAACTGTGACTCTTTCCTTTCTTACATCCCAATCAGCGGGAAATGTTACCGGCGTGCATGAGCCCACCGCCACGCCCCGACTGCTCCCATAATTATACATATTTTAATATGCAAATCAATATTAAGATCCCCTTCGAGCGGGGTTTTGTTAAAAACAATGGCCAAGGCACGTAGGAGGAAGAGAAATTTTAACGAATGCGAAGTAGACGTCTCGCTTAGCGAAATCGAGGCAAGAAAAAAAATGTTAGGTGGTTTAAGCAGAGGCATCAGCAACAAAAGAATGATGGAGTGGCACAGCATGGCAGAGGCACTTAAAAGTGTAATTCCGGAAAGTCGCACAGTGGCCGAAATAAAAAATACATGGTCGGATATTAAAGTCGAAGTAAAAAAGCGAGTTGCAGCTCAACACCACTGGAAGAGGTAGCGGAATTGGGGGGGGGGCTCACACCCTTTGGCCAGCGAGTTACTGCAATTATTGGGGACACGGTCATAACAGCAATTTTGCCAGCGGGTGAGTTTGTTTGTACCGTGTTTGTTTGAATTAGTTGAATGTTCCAGATGAACAGACAGACAGCGGATATGGTATTAATTTTGTTTATAGTTTCAGACAATAGTACAAGCAAGCCACGGTCTTTTGCCACGTTATGCAGCACGCTACACGTGTGCACAATGCGACACACTTCACGTGGACTGCAGAGCAGCACTCCAGCAGCCTTGTCCGGGCAGCACCAACGGCTGCCCTATAGTATGCAATACCACCACCTGAGCCCGAGAATGAACGTCGTTATAACGTCGCTCTTGTTCAGTCTGTGGGTTTGCTAGCGGGGTGAAAAGCCACGTCTTCAGTAGGTACCCACTGTCCACTAAGGAACTGTCAAATAGTCACAACATGCACAAAACCTACAATTTTGGTCTCAAAATATAAAATGTCTTCTTGCCGAGAAGCCAGCCATCACGCACCACACCATTGCCAGGCCATCTGGCCACATTAGTGAAACACATTTTCACATCACATATGATCTGCACATTAATGGAGTGAAAGTTCTTTCTATTCACATATGCAAATTCATTCTCTGAAGGTGAGCAGTCGATCGCTCCGATTACATTTGGAAAACCTGACATTGTTGCGAATTGCGCTTTAATGTTTGCCTGTTCACCTACAGTGTAAGGAAAAATCTCGATTACAAGCGGAGTATGTCATCCCATACAGCTGGCATGGCACGACGCAATGATGACTGAGAAATACCTGATCGGTCGGCAAGTTAACGCTGAAAAGGTCCTATGGCTAAAAATCCCAGGGGGGAGAGAACTTGTAAAGGAACCGGTAAAGCGCAATTTCTCAGAGTCTGCCTTCGTAATGCTGGCTCCAGTTCAGCACACAGGTCCAAGAGGATAGCTCTTGGAAATATAAATCGACTTAGAAAGCAGTCATCTACATGAGCCAAGAAATCACTGTGATCCCTGAATCCGCTCTCTCTTCTGACTCTTCCATTTGGGATATCTTCTAACAATGCAAGACAGTTGGAATATTTTGGATAGTTGGAATATTTCTCCACCGTTTTATTGTCACAGATTGATTACTATCAGGTGGCGTACATTTCTGCCCGATGTCCAATTAATTTCGGTGTATTTGATACAGACCGCGTCACGAATGTATGACACAGTGAAACTGCAGTAGCACTCTTTTGCCACTGGATGCCTCCAGTGTACAAAATCGAGCAGAAACTTGCGTACGCATTGTCTGGTGTTGCCGTAAAAATATGTGTGGCGGTACGCCAAGTTTAATTTTTATACATCTCGACGTGAGCGTGGAAACGGGCGTGCGCAACATTTTTTGTGCGTAAGCACCGTTAATACATGAGGCCCCTGGGCTTTAGATGATGGATGAATCGCCAGCTTTTCATTACTATACAGATTTATTTACACCCACAATTTGGTAAGGGGATTAGCAGCACACCTAAAATATTAATGAGATTAGTAATCTGTATAAATTTGGAATATCCTTATGTTTATTAAATTCAGTTAGTGGAGTAGGGCATATCATACTGTTACACACGTTGACAAAATTGTTGGTACCCACTGGTCAATGAAAGAAAAACTCACAATGATCACAGAAATAACTTTAATCTGACAAAAGTAATAATAAATAAAAATTCTATGAAATGTAACCACTGAAAGTCAGACACTGCTTTTCAACCATGCTTCAAGAGAATTATTTAAAAAAATAAACTCATGAAACAGGCCTGGACAAAAATGATGGTACCCCTAGAAAAGACTGAAAATAATGTGACCACAAGGACATGTTAATCTATGGTGTGTCCACTAATTAGCATCACAGGTGTCTACAATCTTGTAATCACTCAGTGGGCCTATATAGGGCTATATACCCAGGGCTCCAGGTAGTCACTGTGTTGTTTGGTGACATGGTGTGTACCACACTCAATATGGACCAGAGGAAGCAAAGGAAAGAGTTGTCTCAGGAGATTAAAAAGAAAATTATAGACAAGCATGTTAAAAGGTAAAGGCTATAAGGCCATCTCAAAGCAGCTTGATGTTCCTGTGACAACAGTTGCACATATTATTCAGAAATTTAAGATCCATAGGACTGTAGCCAACGTTCTTGGACGTGGCCGCAGGAGGAAAATTGATGACAAATCAAAGAGACGGATAATACAAATGGTAACAAAAGAGAACAGAAAAACTTCTAAAGAGATCCAAGGTGAACTACAAGCTCAAGGAACATCGGTGGCAGATCGCACCATCCATTATTGTTTGAGCCAAAGTGGATTTCATGGGAGACGACCAAGGAGGACACCATTGTCGAAAACAAATCATAAAAAGCCAGACTGGAATTTACCAAACTACACGGTGACAAGCCACAAAACTTCTGGGAGAATGTCCTATGGACAGATGAGACAAAAATGAAACTTCTTGGCAAGGCACATCATCTCTATCACAATGAAATCTCAAGACTATCAAGGAATTCTAGAGAGAAATGTGTTAACCAGTGTCAGAAAGCTGGTCTATGGGTATTGCAACAGGACAATGACCCAAAACACATCTAAAAACACCCAAGAATGGCTAAGAGGAAAACATTGGACTATTCAAAAGTGGCCTTCTATGAGCCCTGACCTCAATCCTATTGAGTATCTTTGGAAGGAGCTGAAACATGCCGTCTGGAAAAGGCGCCCTTCAAATCTGAGACAACTGGAGCAGTTTCTCATGAGGAGTGGGCCAAAATACCTGCTGACAGGTGCAGAAGTCTCATTGACAGTTACAGGAATCGTTTGATTGCAGTGATTGCCTCAAAAGGTTGTGCAACAAAATATTAAGTTAGGGGTACCATCATTTTTGTCCAGGCCTGTTTCATGAGTTTATTTTTTTTTATGATTCTGTTGAAGCATGGGTGAAAAGCAATGTCTGACTTTCATTGGTTAAATTTCATAGAATTTTTATTTCTTATTACTTTTGTCAGATTAAAGTTATTTCTGTGACCATTGTGAGTTTTTCTTTCATTGACCGGAGGGTACCAAGAATTTTGTCCACGTGTGTATACCATGGAAGCGATAAGCACCAAAGTGGTAGTGAAGAAATCTTTATTAAACAAAGATTCTGTTTAATATTATGTTTATTAAATTATGTTTAAATAACGTGTCAGATTTTAAACTGCAAAAAATTGACCCCACTGGGGACTCTAGCCCCTATCTCACAGGAGACTGAAGCCCTAGCACACAGGGGACTCTTTCCCCTACCTCTTTGGGGGGACTGACTCCCCCACATTCTCCTAAACTAATTAATAAAATAACAGAGCAGTTATAACCTGCAGTTTACAGAACAGGTGCACTGAGCAGCACTCAGAGGCATATAAGCAATCAGAAATTCCACATTCATCATCAGCAGAGCTACATACACTGTGGACCTTTCCGCATGGGCGAGGAGGCATGGGCAGAGAGATGTGAATATCTGCATTCCTAACTTCCTGCCAGGCCTCACGAGGCAGACGGACAACAAACAGGCTGACAATTAGTGTTAAAAAGCCACTGATGCCCACAACGTTCTTTTACAGTAAGACCACTAAGAATAAAAAAATGTTTTTGGGTGAGGTTTACCTTCTGCCAGTTACTACCCGGCTTGACCCAAGGTGGAGACTCAGAGGGTGATTTGAAACACAGCCCTTGTTCCACTGGCGTACCCTAATGTTTCACATTGCTGCACGTTTCTCTGTAATAACATTATGCATGGTGCTGCTTAATGCTGAATTACGCTCTCACACCTCACACAAACCCAAAAGGCCTGCACCTGGTGAGTCAAGGAACCCAGCCATTTAGCCATGAATGTTATCTATCAGATATGGTCATTGGGCTTGTAAAACAGTTTTTTAAAATTACTTTATTACTACCTGTCTGATATATATCACGGTGAACATACCTGTCTGATTTAGGCGTACCTCAAGGAGCACCTATCCAAATGCAATATACCTTATTCCAGACATAACAGAATGGTGCTTGTCAGGTAATTTCCAGGGTAATCCGCCAGAGTCTTACCATGTCAGTGTTGCTCATTAGCACAGTGTGACTGAGCCTGTGTCTGTGCAGAGCTGGCACCATAAAACATGCATTCAGTGTGACTGTCGACACTGAAGCCCTTCTGATAGCATTCTCAGCTGCCATTTGGCAGGGTGTCATACGCACTAAATGGCTGAGGTGTGTAGCAGTGCCTCTGATGCATGCAGTGAAACCAAGCCTGGGTCCTGCTGTCAGGACTTGCTCAGCATTTCATTAGGGGGAAAGCTTGGTGTGGCATCATAGTGGGCAGTCAGTTATGCCGGCTGTTTTCTGCAGTGCTTTCCAGCCATTGTCCTTTAACAGAAGAACACACCTAATTTAGCCACATGATGAATCCATTTTAGTCATAAAATGTAATTTAAAAAGTATCAACGACAACATTCACATCACAACTACCATTCAAGCAGAATGAGAGACCTCCAACAGGTAAACTTAATGCTTATCAGAGTCATAACGCGACAGTTTGAGGTTTTTTATGAGTAGCTGGGGCAACTAAGGAATGTCAGGTACGGGCTTTAAGAGGTGAAAGGTGAATTGAAAAGAGGAGTAATTACAGGTTTGGCTCACTGCCGACATGCAGGTACAAGGCAGGCAGTCAGATACTGACAAGCACACCCACAATCATAATTTCACTGGGGACTTCCCATGGAGTCTGTATAAAGCAAAACAAATCTCAGAAAACCTTCTGATCTTCAATCCTTTAAACACATAAACTCACTTGAGGTCACAGTTTCACAGAAATTAAGTTAAGTAAATCCACACATATTCATTGTGCCATGCAAATACAGACTCTCCCATACAGGGCCATTCTATGTTTCAGAGCCAGTCAACTGTGATCGCTGCTGAAGTGGTGCTTTATGGGCAAAATACTGGCAATATTCAATTCAATTCATTTTTTGAACTTCAACTTCAAGGGCACTAAATGATGATAATAAAAAAATCAATTCACAACAGAGTTGGGTTAGATGGGTACAGACAAGCTACACGTCCAAGGTGCGCGATCCACGGTCTTACCTCTGCGCTAGTAAACTGCAGATAAGCCAGCAGTGTCAGCTGCAGAAGCCGCACTCTCATCTTGCTGCCCGACGTGGAGCCTCCGCAAAAGGCTGGGCATTTATGGGGACTTCGCTTCTCAGCACTTGGCTCAAGGACAGCGGCTCGCAGCGCGTACTTCTCCCGAAGACGCTCGTCTCCGGAGAATATACGATTATTCTCTTATTTCACAGCTTCAAGCTTCAGGTTTTTCCAAATCCCACTGTGAGAATTAACGGTCTTATGAGTCGATGTCCACTGAAAAAGTTCATTTATTTCAAGTGAGAAAAAAATAAAGGTCTTAAAAAGTCGCATATGTCCATGAAGAAATATCGATGATTATTACCTTTACGGCTTATAATTGAGAGTTATTTAAATAAACACAACATAACTAGCCCTGAAAGGGCGTGGGTGTAAAATAAGCACTCTTACGGCAGTAAACCACACCGGACGCGAAACCGGAGCGTTATTTATTCCTGAAAGCAATGGTCTTTGCAACAATGTAATATTTTTAAAAGCATTTCCATCAGTTAAAAACTTGTACATGACCTACGCGTTTGTTAGTATAGTTCTTATAATGATTAAGGCAATGTTATCAAAATAAGACACCGCACCGGGCACGCGCAAGCGTGCATTCCGATTAAATTATACTTTTGCTAGAGTTCGGTTACTCATTCACGTTTTCTTCATTTCCACAAACAGCCGTAGGATGCGATGCTGAATGGAGCGAAGAGCAACCCAGAAAGTCTTTATACTGCTGCCCTTTTCTTTATAAGCTTATCAACTGCGTGTCACGTTCACGTCGCTTCGGGGCTGTTCCTCTCTGATTAGGCTGAACGACGAGCAGCTTTCCAACAGCTTGTAGTACCGCCCCACCCCTTTAAGGTCCTGCCTGATGTGATGTCCATATTAGGGACTAAGGCAGGTTTTAAAGGGGGCGAATAATGACATGTTCTATGAGTAATTTATGCTGATACAGTAAGTTAATAAATATTCACAATAGATGATTTTGATTTTTACTATGCCATTACATGATGGTGATCAATGAGAACTTGTAACTGAAATGTTGGAGGTTCAGGGCCCATGATGCAAACTCACTAATGCAAACCTTGAAAATATAGGCCTAGGTGAGGAAATAAAATGATAAGATTCTTGTCACCAGTGGCTGACTCAGGCAGCCTTAAGGGCGGAGGCAAAAAAAAAGGGGGGGGGGGGGGGGGCACCTATTGCTGTTGTTAGTTTCCTTACATATTTTGTACCTCTTTTGGCTTGATTTCTAAATTGAGTGCAGGGGGCTGAAGAAACTGGATTAAGGGAAAGTCTAGCTTATTTCGTTAGGTCTCACTTAGTAAGTGGGAGTTACCAGGGTAACTGTCTCACTTAGTTAAGCTTTGTCTCAAAGAATGTCGGACGTGTGGAAACAGATTCCTGAGAGGTCGTTCTATCATACGAATTTCGGTACTATCACTAAAAACGTCAGACTAAAAACGTCGAGTCTCAGCATTTTCATTGTATTAAAATATTAAAGCCTTACAGTATTGCAATCTCAAAAAATAAATGCCACATTTTGAATCAGACAGATGGAGGCCGAGGCTCAGTGGGTTAAGCTCCGTGCATGTGATCGGAAGGTCGCCGGTTTAAGCCCAGCCTAGGCACATCTGTGGGTCCTTGAGCAAGGCCCTTAGCTCCATGGGCACTGTTCTTGTGGCTGCCTTTCATGGCCAAGCTTGCGCTCATAGAGCAAATATATATATACTAATAAGAGCATGGTAGCATAAAGCAGTGTATTTCACTAAAAATATAACAGCAAGAATAAAAATAATAATTATTAATGAGGATAAGATAATTAAGCCCAGGTCTATTTAAGCATTACTGTGTGAGACCAACACCAACATGGAGAGGCTCAAAGAAGAAGAAACACACACAAGTATGGCCTGTCCATTTATAGAAGACCCTGTGGAGGAGGGTGCACGAATAAATCAAAGGGCATTCAGACCACCAGCCCCAAGGGTCTTTGGGGACAGAATGAACCATCTTGCCTTCTCAGATGACTGTCTGTGGGAGAGATATAGGTTCAGCAGAACCAGCATAGTGTACCTATGTGTCCTGCTTGAACCACACTTCAGCAAATCCACATGGCGAAGGAAAAGCCCTGACCACAGTGCAGTCTATCTGTATTGCACTGCGGTTCTTTACCAGTGGGCCATTCCTCTACAGCAGTGCTTCTCAATTCCGTTCCTGGTGGCCCCCCTGCCAGAGTGTTTTCGTTCCAACCCTACCTTAATCAGGCTTATATGGTCCTTAATAGGCTAAAGCTGGTTACAGACCGGACGCGGCGTGGTCAAAGATAATCTTTAGAATAGAATCAGGGCACTGAACCGGGCACGGAAATCTAAATGGAGAAAAATCTTATATTTTCCGTGTCTGAATGCCGAGAGATACATGGCACAAGCATACCATCTTTTTGCATGCGAAATACACATCGTTGCTACTGACCGTGAGCCGAAATGACAGGAGGGAGTTTTGAAAACCACGCCCACTCTTTGCGCAGAAGCCCCGCGGCGAGCACAGCCGCTGTTTTTTTGCCGCGTCCGGTCTGTAACCAGCTTTAGCCTATTAAGGACCATATAAGCCTGATTAAGGTAGGGTTGGAACAAAAACATTCTGGCATGGGGGGCGCCAGGAACGGAATTGAGAAGCACTGCTCTACAGTGTTGGTGATGCTGAGCATCTGGGTAAATTAACAGTATGCCGTGAAATAAGAAGGGTATACCTTGCTCTGAGGCAATTTCTGAACATCAGGAATCGATTCTTGTAGCTTTACGTTCCACCTGATGTGTTACAAAGCCTAGCTAAGCTTAGAATAAATAAATCACAGGACCCTGATGGCATCTTACCTATAGTGTTAAAAGACATGAGAGATATTATTTGCCAGCCTTTAACCTTACTGTTTCAGAAATCCTTATCTGCTGGTTTGGTACCTTATGATTGGAAGAATGCTAATATGACGCCCATATTCAAAAAAGGGGATAGAAGTAATCTGCTAACCTACAGGCCAATCAGTCTATCTTGCATAACTGGAAAAGTAATGGAAGCCATAATCCAAGCAAAAATGGTAGATGGATTCTAATAACGTTCTGAGGGATAGCCAACATGGATTTAGGAGGGGTAATCTAATCTGACTGGGGTTAACTAATCTGCTGGAGTTCTTTGAGAATGCTACAAGAGAAATTAATTACATAAAGGCCTACAATGTGATCTACTTGGATTTACAGATGTCTTAGTGTCACGCCCCTCCTGCGGATCGACTCGCTCATCAGCAACAACGAGCGGCACCGGCTCCCAGGTCCTCTTAAGGAATCCCACAACACTACGTCAGCGCAGGGTATTACCGTCATACTAGACAGGGGCACTGATAGTAATGGTGTCCTTTCTGTTACAGCCCTAGGTCCCGACCCTGCTGGAGCACCGTGCCTGTCCTGTTCGCTCCATCTGCCCGCGGAGACACGACCCAGAGTCACCGGTTCCCTGAAAGTCCCCGTGGAACCTTAGTCCACCTCGCCTGGTTTGCGGCTAGCCCAATCGGCTTGCGTGGCACGTTTTTTGGTTCAGGAGCGGTCTGCTCCGTTACGCCTGCTTGGTTTGAGCGGCTCTTTTGCATTTGCCTCAATAAAGAACCCCTTACGAAGAAGCATCCCTGTCTCTCCTTGTCTGTCCGGCGTCATGACAGAATACCCCGCCGAAGACACGAACCCGGCGGAGCTGCAGGACCAGCTGCAGGACACGTTTGCCCGTATTGACCAGCTGTCCTGGATGGTCGAGCGCCTCCAGAACAGTGCCTCCACGGCCTCCTCACCGCCGGGCTAGCCTCAGTCGACACCCGGCATCCCCATCGCCATCCCGGAGCGATACGACGGGGATCCGGACTAGTGCCGAGCATTCTTAATGCAATGCGGTCTATACGTCGACCACAACCCCGACCGGTTCCCGGACGACCAAAGCCGGGTCCACTTCGTGGTGTCCCTTCTCACCGGCCGGGCTAGGGCGTGGGCGACCGCCCTATGGGCCGAAAAGAGTCTGGTGCTGGGGTCTGCCGCCGGTTTCGAAGCCGCCTTCAAAGTGGCGTTCGACCACCCTGCGGTGGGGCAAAGCATGGGAGATCGGCTGCTGGATCTTAAGCAGGGCAGTCGTACCGCCGCTGACTTCGCCCTGGAGTTCCGGACCTTGGCTGCCGGCATGGACCAGTCCCCGTCCTGTCTCCAGGTGGTCTATCATCGCTGAACGAAGATGTCGGCTTGGAGCCAACCTCTGCCTGTACTGTGGGCAGCCGGGGCATCTGGTTCGCGACTCCTTGGCCCGACTGACTCCTCCTCGGGTGAGTGCCCGTCGAGCTCTCTCCATCTCCTCTAAGCAGGTGTTGTTCCGGTGACGATGTCCTGGCCCAAAGGGGGCCTGCAGTTCCGAGCACTGGTGGACTCCGGAGCGGCTGCCTGTTTCCTGGACGGAGAGGTGGCACAATGTCACAGCATCCCACTGACCCCCCTGCCGGCCCCCCTGTCCGTGTGAAGAGTGGACGGGAATCCCCTCTTGGCTGGCTCCAAGGGCATAACTTTGGTTTGAACATTGGGGGGGTTGAGGTCCTCACCCATTTAGGGGGAGACATGATTATTGGGG
>JAODKL010000493.1:0-10463 GCA_026780765.1 Petrocephalus schoutedeni
AGTGAAAAGGCTTACAGCAAAATGTGCAGCAGTTATGAGATCAATGAACACAGCTGTAAAGCCTTCTACATCAATGCTATCTACAGAACCTCTAGCAGAAGCTCAACTAGCTGCCTCAGCATCTCACTGCGGTAGGCTTTAAGTTACAGTGTATTATACGAAGGCACGGACAGTTCAGAAATAGCTAATATTTGTTATTTTTCACAGACAATCTGTGGGGCCCGCCGGAGACCCATGTGGAGGAAACCAAGCAGGTCCAGATGCCTGATTTGGAGTGCTTTTGCAAGGAAGAGTGGGCAAATTTAGGCAGGTTTATGGACTCCCACCCAAAGAGACTGAATGCTGTAATTAAATCAAAAGGTTATTGTAAAACTTATTGTACGTTTTTTATTTTTTATATTTTTCCTTTAACATATTTGTTTGTTTTTCAATTGAATTGTATAGGTGGCAATAAAGATGAGAAGTTTTTTATTGCGGTCTCATTTTTGTACATCACAAAATCCTGCCATTTTAACAGGGGTGTGCCCACTTTTTATATCCACTATACATAACAATAATAATTATACAGTAATAATAAAAACGACTACATATGGCACTGTACTGTACCTTGGGTCAATGAACCGCTTAAGCCACATAATGTTTTCATGGGTGTCACACCGTAGTGTGTGCATTCGTTATTATGAACCATTTAAACAGACTTTTTAATATAATAGGCTTTATGGTAGTCAGTTCGTAAGTACAAGGTGTCAGTTGGATATTCTTAATGCTCCTCACCCTCAGGTGGCTGTATAGAGGTTGCATAGCTTTGACACAGTTTCATGGAAATGCAACATTCGGTGAAACTGAATAACATATATAACGTGGATCAAAAACATCCTATGAAATAGTAATCCATTATCACTTTAAAGCAGAAGGTTTAATGTTCCTGTCTGTGCTGGAAATGTCCTGTCATTACCAGCTGCAGCAGTGTACATCAGCATTAATCAGGCAGACATTAAATTGACATTTTGGGCCATAGGACTGGACTGCACTGTGCTGCCACGGAATTGTATGAGAAGAAAATCGCGCCAGACAACCTACGATAAATAGTTGATTCTGGACGAGCTCGTCATTAAGTCGGACGCGTTTTAGCGCACTTTTACTAAAAGCAATATAAATACGATAGTGCATATCTAAACAATTATTTTCTGACAGAGCTTCCCTTGTAGTCTTAGAGCAATTGCCAGTGCTGTGAAGTCAACTTAAATATGCAATTAATTTTACATTTTGCCTTTTCAGCTATTCAGATCACAGCTCTAAAATAAATAAATAATTCCTAAATAGTTCTGTAATTATGTGTGGTGTTTTACACACATCATAACATGATTTATCTTTTATCATATAAGTACACGCATCTTATATACACGTTTGTTTATTGTTACGTATGAAACTGTCAAAGGCAGGCTGTGACAAGTTTAACTCCTAGCAGGGGAGTTTATTGAGGGGAATAGGCGGTGTAGCACCCACAGAGAGAGAACAATGACTGAACAGGGAGAACTATGGAAGTCTGTAAAGGACATTCATCAACTGTTTTTTTGAGATCACGACTTATATTTCTCGTGATCTCGACAACCAAAGCCGTTATCTTGTGTGACTTTTTACCAAAGTCACTTTCTTGTGATCTCGCGACAGGTTTAGTATTATCCTCATGGACGAACACATCAGATTCTATTTGATCATGGACTGTACCAAAAGGAAATAACAGTATGTCTGCTATTGATGGATGCATTTATGGATCTGGCGCATTATTAGTCTATATTACCTGTTCACGTGAATGTTTTCTGCACCAAAATTTGGCAAATTCGAAATAATAAACCAGGCAATTACACGTGGACTATTGTAGGTGAAGTAAGCTTGCATCCAGATAATGTGCTTCGAGAATCCATCAGTGCATCTGTTAACAGCTATGTGGTTGGGCTTCAATTTATTGTAAGAATCCATAATAATAATAATAATAATTTTTATTAACAGACTGCTTTTCTCACACTTAATGACGCTTTACAATGCAAACAATAAGTAGTTAGGGCCAGTCACACTGTAATGGCATCTCTGCAATCTTCTTCCTCTCCTCTCCTACACTCCAGCGGGATACGGGGTTACCTGTATATCTCTTACCATTTGCCTGGTAAGATGACATTTTTCAAACATCATCCGGTAACCATGGAGAACTAAATCGTGATCTTGAGAAAACAACTTTGGTTATGTCGAGATCACAAGAAAAATAAGTCAAGATAACGAAAAGAAAAAAAATATTGATGCATGTCCTCTACAGACTTCCGTAGAGCACAGCGCTGAGACACTAATATACATGATTGACAGCGGCGAAAACGCAAGGCAGCTGTGGCTGGTTAACAAGAGGGCAGGAGCAAGAGGTAAGACTAACAAGCTTCAGGCGTGGCTGATTAGCAGCCATGCCCGAGGGAAACACAGGGAGCAGCCAAGCAGGGCGGGGCTGGACATGACAGAAACATCACTATTTGCAGCTTTGGGCAATGACTGAATTGCAGAATACCAAGGAGTGCAAGGAAAACCAATACCAATGGACCCAGGAAAATCAAGCCTCAACGTTTACTTCAAACTAAATGGAAACACTGCTATTTTGAAGTCTTGCATATTATGAAAAGACCCTGTGCACTAGAGAAGTCCACAATGCTTCAGAAACTGAAGAAGGTAAAGGGAGAGAAAAATGACTAGCAATAAGATGGATGGACTCAATCATTACTGCAATGATTTGAAAAGTTTTATTTTATTTACTTATTCACTTTGTATTACTGCAGTATTGTTTTATGCTTCTCTAAGAAAGTAAGAAAACACTTTACTTGTTAGGGCACAAATAATATGCTACTATGGTCTTCATTAATAATTAACTGTTCTTTAATGTATCAATTAACCACAAACTATATTTCTTCATCATTTGCACTCATGATTCATCAGCGTTTGGGTGTTCACTTCTTTGGAACAGGGACACTCTGTTTCCTTGCTGTCAACTCACGGGTGCCCTGCCTTAATAAAGAAATTTTATGTTACTCGTGTCATGTCAGACAAATTTACTTCATGCCTGGTGAGAACAGATTTTTTTCTTCCACACTTGGTAGATGTTGAAAGCACAGTAGTGTCCTGATTCTAGAAGGTCAAAAGCAGTTTTATGTAGTCCAGCTTATTCTTTATGGAATGCATGTTGAAAATGAGGGTAGATAAGTTCTGGCCCGCTATAGTTAGCCTCAAGCTTAGCATGAATGCCAATTCACTTGCTTTATAGCACATTGCACATTGACCTATCAGGGGACCTATCAGGAAAGTAGTATCAATTAACCCACCTTCAGGGAACAGGTCTCAGCAGACTACTGGAACAACTGCACATTATGAATACTGAAGGAGTGGACCAGAGTTCCATCTCTGTGGGCTACCCAGGGTCACCCATGCCACCACAGTAACTCTAGTTGGAAATACCCAAAGCACCTCCCCAAGAAGGAAAGAATCCAGGAAGCTTCCTAAGTAGATGGCTGAACCACCTCAGCTGGTTCCTTTAAATGTGGAGGAGTTATGTTTTGAGCCCTTCCTGAATGTCCAAGCTCCTCATCCTATCTCTAAGCCTGATCCCTGATCCCATATAAAAGAATTAAATTTTCACCACTTGTATGTGCGATCTCATTCTTTCAGTCACTACCCAAAACTTGTGACCATATGTGATCCCCCTATAACACTCTGTTCCCCTTTCTTAATGATTGGCACAGCCACCCCAGTCTGTTACTGTATACTGTAGCTAAATTTACTCTTGGTAAAGTAAAAACCTTCAGGATCTCATAGTGAATGTCATCCAACCCCAGAGCCTTACCACTAAGGAGTGATAGGCGAGTCCTCCTCCAAGGTTTTACGAAGATGTGTTAGTGGGATTCAGGTGGTCCGTGAAGTGCTTTATCCAGTTAAACTTAACTACACTCCATTCGAGTTGTAACAACATGAGTCACCAGACTCATCTTCTTCCAGAGTCTTCTAGAATCTCTTCAAAGCTGACCAAAGGAACTCAGAGTTTTTACTTCTGTACTGTACCTGTCAGCTGCCTCTGGAGACCCACAAGCTAATTAATCATGAACAGTTTTCGTCTTCAGCCTGACAACTCCCTTTACCACTGGTGTCCACTACCAGGCACAAACAACCTTGGTGGATTAGCAATTGAGGCCTCAAGCTCAATGCCTGCAGCCTCCCTTGGAATGTAAGAGAAGTGCTGCCGGAAGCCTCTGCCAGGGAGCCCTGCCAGATGCTTTTAGCACACTGTATCATCCATACCAAGCAAAGGCTGTCATTTGCCATATTGGGCATTCTTTCTACCTGGTACACGAAACACAGTTCACAGTACATGTGTACTGTCTGTATTCTTCTGCCATTTTCCAAAAATGGCAAAAAAATTAAACAGTGATCCAGAGAGGAGGCATGAGGTTTTATCTAGCAAACACTTCCAATAATGGTTACACAACATTTCAATAGTTCAGGGATCTCTCTAGCTTTTCAAAAGTATTAGCCACTGTGGCTAACCGTAGTGGACTTGTGTTACCCACACATAAAATGTACTAGCCATAAGATCATTCTCACTCAGAAAGCAGGACTGCGTCTACAGATAAATGTTTTTTTCCTTCTCACATATACATTTCTGATTTTAATTTCTGGTTCTGTGGAATCACAAAATACATTTTGTCTTTTGCTGAGTCAGGAAATGAATTTTGTCCTTTGCTGAGATTTTTCATTGGCTTTGCTTAAGAATATTTAAAATATAATACAAAATACTGGCACTAATGCATAAATTCAACATTGAAAGTACAACTGCAGCGCTATCCGTATGTGTTTAGTGTTTTATTACAAAATTAAATTGAAGTTCAATGTAATTACACAGGTCTGCAAAATCATTTCTGGCGCTCCACCTTCTGTTCATTTGAAGGTACTACTCCCCCTGGTGTGAGCCTACTACACGCCTTTTGTGATTCAGCAACGGATGAAATTAATTTCATATCTCAGCAAAAGACAAAGTGATTACACAGAGTCAGTTTCAGTTCGTGAAATGACTGTGTATCGTTCACAAGATGCATTTTGAACACAAAATGACTTTCTTTGACTGCCAGAATGCATTTCGTCTACAAAATAATTCACAAAATGCATTTTGTGCAAGAAATGACGCTCTTCTGTCCATGAAATGCTAAGTGCAGATATCAATTCTATACACAAAATGAAACATTGCTTTTGTTGCATTTCTATGAAAGACAGTGAAGTCATTATGCTTTCATGGACGAAATGTAACTGGAGTTTGTCCTTCTGTGTACAAAATTCAGCAAGGCATTATTTGATTTTGTCATTAAATAATGCTTTTTGTGGCACAGAATGTATTTTGTTGACAAAATTAGTACTCAACACTTGGCGGCCCACAGTAATCTACTTGGCACACGTGGACAGCTGTCAAATGAGAGGGGAAAAAACATTAGAGAGGGAAATAATACATTCTATGATAGATGTGCACGCATTTCTTCTTTCTGCCCTCATGAGTTTCACATTTGCGCGCGTGAGTGGGGTATTTACCCACGCGAAAAGTTAAAACTTGCAGGATTATATTTTTTGGGTTGTGTTTTAGTGCACTCGTTTTGGCATTGATGTGATGCCATATGTAGGATCCATCTTATGAATCTTTCACGGCCCAACATCTCATGATTCATTGCATCGAGGTAAATGGGTGTGTTATGGCTAGACAATAGGAATGTGCTTCGTGACTCAAGGGTAAAGTAGGGTTCCCGCGCATCCTGGAAAACCTGGAAATTTAGAAGGGAGTTTTACAGTCATGGAAATGACTGGAAATGGAAATTGATAGAAATGACCTGGAAATAACCTTTCTTGTCCTGGAAAATTTCTGTATTGTTGCTTTTTACTTTTTCAGTTTGAAACAACTCACTGTTGCCATGAAACTGAAACTCTGAACTCCCAAAATGACTCCTCTTCTTTCATCTTGCACCTGCCAGCCAACCCCACCCCTCTAGACACTGACCTAGGGCTGGGCGATATCAGTTTGATATTTTATCACGCATACGCAAAAATCACCAGGGCTTCAGATGACGGGCATACCATTTGACCGGACACCAGCTTTTCGGTATTATACGGACATTTATTTACGCCCACAATGTGTTAAGCAGATTAGTAGTATGGCTAAACATTTATGAGGCATTTTATGACACCCAAAGTTAGTTTCGGACTTTAAACTGTAAAAAGTACTGCCACAACATCGGTATATTTTTATCTTGTTTGTCCACAATCTCCTCTTTCCTCTTCATTGTAGATGCTGAACCCTGAGCTGTCCCACCAAGGACGCACATAAAAAACCTGCACTCAACCTGTCATGACGCCCAAACACACAAGCAATGCACACAATACCAGGTAACACTCGGTTCACAGCATGTTTAGTCACATCATCTAAATCAGCCCTTACTCAATCCACCATCTTTGTACCCATGACACAGAAATATAATTAATAATCTTCCTGTTATTTCTGTGGGTGACCTATAGCGATTTTTTGTTTAGTTTAGCGTATCATTAGCATGTGAAAAGCGCGATTTGCAAAGGGAGGGGCGATCACCGACTCAGACACCTGAGTCACCCCCCCCTTCTACTTTTTATTCTCTTAGCAAAATCGTGAAAACATATTTAGTTTCTTCCTATATATTTTTTAAAAGTAGACCGTTCAAGGTTTCTGGTGGTGTTTTTAAAATGTTCCTATGACAAACACGGACTTAATGACAAATCGCAGACTTATTTGAATGTTTCGGAGAATTTTCTGTTTTCTGCCGACCCCAGAGGGTTAAGCCATTTCCCTATCCACATTTGTTTGCAGGGAAATTGTCCTGCTCTTACCCCCATTTTGCAGCCATCTAGCCCTTTCTATGACTTTTTTAGAGCCATTTCAGTGCCCCAAAGTTCAGGTCCCCATTGACTTCAGTGGGGTTTGGGTTCGGGGACAAGTTCGGGTCGAGTTTGGGTCCCGAACTCAAACTTTGCGGCGAAGTTCAGCCGAACTCGCCGAACCCGAACTTCCAGGTGTTCGCTCAACTCTAATGCTGAGCCATCTGACCCGCACTACAAAGTGTTGATTGTTGCTCTGAGGCTGGATCTATATAATGATTGATTGTATTTACGTCTTATATAGCACTACATGTATGCCATATATGTGCATCTGAAAGAATAATGGTTTCGTACATACAAAAAATTGTATAAATCCACCCCTGTCATACAGCACTGAGAGCCATGTATCCATATTATATTGACATTGCATATATTATAGAGAAATAAATCACTGTGTATAGTTTAGCTAAATAATTTGCACTGCATTGCTGAGATGGAATCACCTATTTTTCTTCTATATTATGGGACCCCGCATTGATAATTATAAAGCTGTGTCCTCCCTCCAGATTAGCAGGCCTGAATAAGCCTCCCAATTCTGTTGCATGTGCAAGATGGACAGGTATTATCACAATGCACCAAATACACTACTTAAATCACAAAAACAGAAGGGTGCTTTTTGTGAAAATGCCTATTTTTCATAGAAGGTGAGTTTCCAATTCTAACATACACTGCTCAACAAAATTAATGGAACACTCTGAAAACACATCAGACCTCAATGGGGAAAAAAATCATGTTGGATATCTGTACTGACATAGACTGGGTAATGTGTTAGGAATGAAAGGATGCCACATCGTTTCATGGAAATGAAAATTATCAACCTAGAGAAAGCTGAATTCAAAGACACCACAAATATCAAAGTTAAACTGATATGATGTGGCAGGCCAGTCCACTTTGGCGAAATTTCATTACAGCAACTCAGAATATTACTCAGTAGTTTGTATGGCCCCCATGTGCTTGTATGCATGCCTGAAACCATTGGGGCATGCACCTAACAAGACAACGGATGGTGTCCTGGGGGATCTCCTCCCAGATCTGGACCAGAGCATCATTGAGCTCCTGGACAGTCTGAGATGCAACCTGGCGGTGCGGGATGGACCGAAACATAATATCCCGAAGGTGTTCTATTGGCATGGTATCAATTCCTTCATCCTCCAGGAACTGCTTGTATACTCTCACCACATGAGTCCGGGCATTGCCGTGCACCAGGAGGAACCCAGGACCCACTGCACCAGCGTAGGGTCTGACGATGGGTCCAAAGATTTCATCCCAATATTTAACGGCAGTCAAGGTGCCATTGTCTAGCCTGAAGAGGTCTGTGCTTCTCTCCATAGATATGAATCCCCAGACCATCACTGACCCACCCACCACCAAATTCTATGGGAAATGCCAGTTGAGCTCCATGGTGCCGGGTAGTGAGCACAGGGCCCACTAGAAGACGTCGGGCCCTCAGGCCACCCTTATGAAGTCTGTTTGTTTGCAAAACAGGTGAAAAAACAGTCAGAAAAAATGAAGAAGGAAAAATGTCAGTGGCCTCCACCTGTTAAACCATTCCTGTTTTCTAGGTTGTCTCATTGTTCCCCCCTTACTGTGCCTGTTGTTAATTTCATTATCACCAAAGCAGCTGAAACTGCCCCCTCTGCTACTTAACTGACCAGATCAATATCCCAGAAGTTTCACTGACTTGATGATATATTCTGCTTAAAAAGTGTTTCTTTGATTTTTTTGAGCAGTGTATTTGCTAACCTATTATCATTAATGATATGTTCTGATACTTTCTACATAATGCTAACCTCCATGTTGTGTTGTCGTAATTCTTATTATTATTTTTTTGTTAGCCCAGTAAGTTGAAGCAATCTGGAGCATAGTACAGAGAAAAGAAATAGAGGTTAATGAGTTACACACTCAGAAAAAGAGGCAGTATGTCCCAGATTCAATCCAGGAGAGCCAGATGAAATGTGTTTCATATTAAAACAATGAAGGGATCTGAAAATAGTCTGGAAGATAAGGTGTGACTCCTGTGATCAATAATTTGGGTCCTCCATCTGGCACCAGCTGTGGAATGATTTAAAGGCAAAGAAGCTATTCCCAGGCCTCTGGGAGATATTTAGTAGGGTAAAATATTCGATAAAGGGATAGGAATGGGCTGTAGAGTTTGTTGCTGTAAATTATTTGCAAGGGGATAAAGTCAGAGCCGCAATAGGATCAAAGGGAAATTCTCAGTTCTCAGTATAGTCACACAGTGCAGAAATGCTTAGGCATATCAAGCAGTTTTGTGCCTCACCAATGCAGTACGATGATTTTATGCTTTATTATAAAATTACTATGACTATTGGAATACTTATCTGTTCCCGGAATAAACCAGAATAGGGTAATACGAAAATTGTGACATTCATTTTTCTTCATGCCTTTTTACATATTACACATTAACTGAATCTTTAAATTATCACATTTATCCCGAAAATGACTGAAAACAGGGTTAAAAAAAGTGAAGTGAGATGACATCACCCCACCAAAATAAATAAATAAACTGTGGTATTATAAAGGACTTTGATCCAGGAATACTTTCTAGGGTGCAGGATTGCATGGCAGATGGTATTTACCTGGCAGATGCAGCTCTGCTGCCACAGCCACCTTCACAGCTTCTCCATTACCTCCTCACATAACCTGATATTCTGTCATTAGACTGAACTGATTGGCTCTCATCAAAGTATGTTGGACTTACTCGTCAATTACAAGATGGCCATTCTAATCAGTTAGTTAGACATTATCCTAATAAAATCCCTGCAGATTGGAGCATTCTCTTCCAGGCCAACCTCGTTATATTTGGCTCTGCTTGGTTTCTCAAATTAGCATTAGTTTTATTCAAAATTGTTATCAATGCAGTGATGTATATTTAAATATATATACACTGCTCAAAAAAAAGGGGGGAACACAAACAACACAGTGTTTGACCCCAAGTCAATCACACTTCTGTGAAATCAAACTGTCCACTTACAGTAGGAAGCAACACTGATTGACAATCAATTTCACATGCTGTTGTGCAAATGGAATAGACAACAGGTGGAAATTATAGGCAATTAGCAAGACACACTTCTCAGCTCTTATGCTTTCTGCCTGATGTTTTGGTCACTTTTGAATGCTGGCAGTGCTTTCACTCTAGTGGTAGCATGAGATGGAGTCTACAACCCGCACAAGTGGCTCAGGTAGTGCAGCTCATCCAGGATGGGACATCAATGCGAGCTGTGGCTAGAAGATTTGCTGTGTCTGTCAGCGTAGTGTCCAGAGTATGGAGGTGCTACCAGGAGACAGGCCAGTACATCAGGATACGTGGAGGAGGCCGTAGGAGGGCAACAACCCAGCAGCAGAAATGCTACTTCCGCCTTTGTGCAAGGAGGAACAGGAGGAGCACTGCCTGAGCCCTGCAAAATGACCTCCAGCGGGCCACAAATGTGCATGTGTCTGCTCAAACGGTCAGAAACAGACTCCATGAG
>JAODKL010000494.1:0-10455 GCA_026780765.1 Petrocephalus schoutedeni
CCATTCTCTGTAAACCCTAGAGATGGTTGTGCGTGACAATCCCAGAAGATCAGCAGTTTCTGCAATACTCAGACCAGAACAACCATGCCACGTTCAAAGTCACTTAAATCACCTTTCTTCCCCATTCTGAAGCTCGGTTTGAACTGCATCGGTTCGTCTTGATCATGTCAACATGCCTAAATGCATTGAATGCCACCATGGCTGATCAGTAATTTGCGTCAACGGGCATTTAGACAGGTTTGCCTAATAAAGTGGCCGGTGAGTATATATCGATGCGTTTTTTAGCCACAATGACCCAAATGAACACAGAGGCAATTAGGAGGATTCTGAAAAAGTTAACAGAGGCAGGCCTCCTAATAAACATAAAAGAGCCAGATTGGAAAGGAAACCGTTAAATACTTAGGTTCTGAAGTAGGTGAAACTGTAAAAATAGGAACAGGGTATGTTGAGAAAATTGAGACCCCAAGCGACTTATTGGAGTTAGAAGGGGCCTTAGGCAAATTGCAGTATGTAGCGGGACATGTACCAGGTTATGGTGAAAGGGCCAAGCCCCTGCATGAGCTCAAGCGCGGGTTGCACACAGGTCGTGGTCGGCAAGTAAGTGTGAATAATAGGAAATTGACACAGGAAGAGAGTCAGCTATTCGAGCACCTGCGTGACTCGGTGCTGACCCACAATATAGAGCTTGTTCCGAAGCAAACAACAGGATGTGGTGATGAAGGTTGAAGAAACTAGCTCGAAGGGAGGAAATATATGGTTGCACAACAGAGGCCAAAAACACTTACCACTTACTCCGAGACCGAGCAGAAATTTACTAATACTGAAAGAAAGTTTGCTTTGCTGTACAAAGGTTATATGTTAGTGGCCCGAACTTTAACATCAGAAACGCTGTGGATAGAAACGCCAAATAGAGTAATTAAGGAAATGGCCAAAGGGACCAAGGTGACATGTCAAGCACTAAGCTCCCGGTATGCGAAATGGGAACTGATGCTGCAGGATCCCAGAGTACGACTGGAGGGTTTGGCACCAAAAGAGGAGAAATGTTCAAAAAATTGGAAAGAAGACCCAGAGTGGACCCGAGAGGTTGTACACTACACTGATGAGTCTAAAACTAGTAAGGATGGAATAGAGGCACAATGGGCCTTTGTTAAGAACCAGAATGGAAAGCACAGCAGTAAGACAGGAACAGTACTTGAACGTGCACAGACTGCTGAATTAAGAGCAGCAGTACAGGCATTAGCAGATGGAGACAAACAAAAGCATAGACGAATTAGACTAGTGACTGACTCCTGGTATGTGGTACAAGGAGTAAATGAGGACTTGCCCATATGGGAGGCAAAAGACTCAGAGGAGAAGTTAGAGCATGAGACCCTATGGAGGGTAGCGAGGACCTTAATTAAAGGGAAACAAATTAAAGCGGAGCATGTTCCGGCTCACACTGATTGTGAGGGACCGGACTTTGAAGAAAATCGTGAAGCAGCTTGCACAAATGCGAATGATGAGACAGGAATGGTTCCTATTAAATGACTGGCTAGGGCCAACTGGAGACTATAAGATTCCGGAGGAGATGGAGATTGAATGGCTTAGAAATGTGCATGTAAATATGGGACATTGTGGGGAGAAAAGAATACAAGGAATTCTAAAAGATAAAAAGATCACTATGAAACCAATACCACCGCACAGCATTAGCCGTTAATGGTAATCATAATGACGTCATGGGGTTTCCGCTGGGTACTCTGGTTTCCCCCCATGTTCCAAAAACACGCTGAGGTTATTTGGAGTTAATAGATTGCCCATAGGTATGCATGTGCGAGTGTGCCCAGCGATGGGCTGGTCCTCCGTCCTGAGTTGTTCCCCGCCTAGTGCCCATAGCTTCCGGGATTGGCTCCGGACCCCCCCGACGCAGAAAGGGTAAACAAGTCGGAAAATGGATGGGTGGATAATTATTATAACCAAAGGTAGCTTAGCAGCTATTGAGGCTAATGTCCCCATTTCACTGGTGATTTTGTCAATTACTACTGATGCAGGGTAACGTTACATATTAAGTCATTCCGGTTATCAATGGCTTCATAATTAGTCAGCTGCACTGTTACCATGTTAATACAGCAGATTAAAATATCAGTTTACAGCTCTCCTCGGGTCACATGGGCCAATGCGAATTTACTACCAAATTTATGGCAAAAGCTTAAATTATTTTGTGGTCATTTATTTGCCAAAGCAATACCATGTTGCAGTTGTTTGTATTATTACATGCACTTTTTAAGTGCTGCATTTCCAGACTAAAAAAAAGTGTTCTTTCATATTATTTCATCTCCCTCACATTGAATTACTTAAAACAGTAATTCACCCCCGACTTAAAATATTACCATTATAGTAAAAAGGAAACCAATAAGTTGTTCATTTTTCCCCTCTTTTGAATAGTGACTCTCTTATCCGATTACTGCGATTTTAAGCAATGCGATTAGGAAATGGCAAAGGCTGCAATTTAGGATATGCATTATTCAACGCGCCTGACCCAGGGTTTAAACCTATCGTGAGAGTAGTTTTGCAAAATCATTCCGTTTGCCTTGTGTGACAGTCTCAGAAGTGCTGTGCTCCTCGCGTGGCATTCATACTCACCAATCAGAAGTGGCCCAAAGTGACCGCGTATACACCCACAAACCAGTGAAACCCAAGGAAAACGTTACATGCAGTGCAGTGCAGAAAAACATCGGTTCCGCTGCTGAGCTGTAAATGAATTACCTGCCTATTTAATGGTCAGAGATTGTCCTGTTAATAGGGGTCCAAGCAGCGTTGGCTACAAGATCCTTAATGTTTTTATTACTGGAACTGGTTTACTCTCATTACTTTATTTAACTTAACACAGTCGCGGCTTTAGAGTTTTATGCGCCAGTGTGTACACGGGACTTTCCAGAAGCACTTTACTAAGGGTAAAAAAGCGGTCAAGCACTGTTTGCAAATGCCATACTTAAAATGTTTATGTAAAATTACAATCACTTTACCATGTTCAGGTTGCTAGAGAATTGTTCAATGGTTTATTAGGTGTATGTTCTATATCATTTTTGTTAGATACATAAATACATTTTGGATTGAATTAAAATGTTTCCATTCTTATCTTTGGATAATATGTAATAGGCTCCACTAAACAAATTCAAGAAACATAAGGACGCACTGAATTTATACAGATTACTGACTTCTGGCCGTCAATACGCATCTCGTTAATATTTTACGTTCACTACAATTCTGCTTACCAAACTGTGGGCATAATTAAATGCCTGTATAGTACAGAAAAGCTGGCGGCCGGCTAAATGTTTCACGCATCATCTGAAGCCCTGGTGATTATTGCGCAAGTGCCAGTTCATCACAAGCACATCGCGATGAGACATCGCGCAGCCCTACGCCCCACTCACTACACACTTCACAAACCAGCTGCAATAGATGTGACAATACCTGCTCCAGGAATCTCTACCACCTGATACCACTTCATGCATGTTCCCTGTATCTTCTTCGTGCAGGACATTCTGGTCAATGAATAGTATATCAGGTTCTTGCTTTGCTTGGAAGAGGTTTCGATTTTTGCCCCAATACTGCATACAGTTGTACCTGAGAAATCCTTGGAAGCCCAGCATAGCTGCACTTATGCTAAGTTGTCTCCTATGCCCAAGCTGACACATTCTTACTGTCCACAAACAGAGTGGATGACATTTCGTATAAGGGGGGTACACCGGACACTGTACAAGCAGCCGAAGGAAATTGACCATGTGCTTCAAGTAGGGGGCAGCATTCAGTGTCACAGAACAGAGGGAGTTACCGTGATAAGCTACATAAGGAGGCTCAGTGGTACTTGCATATGAATTGTTTAATATAGTCAGGTATGATATCGCGGTATAAGGTACTTTCAAAAACAATACTATCATGGCATGTTGAAATCTTGGCCATAAAATTCGCATGGGGGAGGCACAACACCCCCCCCCCCCCATTTCACTAAAAGGCTTGTACAGTCATACACAACATTACGTCATTAATTGGTCCCCAGCGCCCCGTCACATGCCGATTCTTTAAGTTCCCCGAAAATGATGCCTTAACAACGCCTGCGAAGGACTAATAAACAGATGCAGTCATATCCATATCCATTGAACCTCTAATTCATTATAAAAGTCAGTGATCACTTTGCAGTCATAAGTCTATGCTCACCTAGTATTTAGAAAAACTATAGAAGTTACCGTAATAAGTGACTACATTAAATATTTCGTACTGTATCGCATCAAAATAAATTACGTAAGCCCCTGCAGCCGTCTGCTAGCGTGTATATCAACGCAAGTGGACCATGTTAATTTGTGTAAATTCAGCTCGTTACCTTATGAAAATTTAAATTTAAAAATTACTACAGACAAACGACGTAAAGTCTAGTTTAACGTACGGCGAATTGACGCATAACGGAGTGCTACTGTATTTTTGGTTGTTGCAACATCTGCCCTCTGCTGGTCTGGTGGATTATCACCGCTGTACGCATGCGCCGACCACGACCATCCGAGTCCAAATGTATGTACATGCGAGTCCGCGCACATGGATACGTGAAGTATGCACTGGGCTTCAATTGTGCTCTAACAAACATCACGTAAGTAGTTTGTAATGCGCCACCGGTCTTAGTTGCACGCCGCTCTAGACAAAAGCGTCCACTAAATAAAAAAAAACGAAATAGTGAATTATATTCGCAAACACCGCATTAAAATTGTACGTTTAAGTCAACAGGACAGCACAAATACTAAGTCGACATATCGCGGTGTTTAGCTTTAGTATTAGATATTAGATGTTTTATTTCTTTGTAAACGGCGTTTGAACATGAGGAGAATTAGGCGGTGCGTTACAATTTTACTTTTAAAGCTTTATTGTACTGGCTGAGCCACTGCAGCCCATATCCTTGATGGCAGTGGATTAAAGAGAACTGCAGGAAGCCGACCTTTTTTCGCGACAAAGAATACAAACGGGCTTGGTACTATAACACGCAAAGTTCTTTAAATTAGCTACATCATTTTTTGTTTGCTTTTATGCACTGCTGATTCACCAGTGACTGCACGTCCATTATATATATATATAAAACTTGTAAGAAGCTCACTAGTTTCGCTAATAAAACGTTTGTAAACAGGCACAGCTTTAAACCAAAAGACACCGTAGTTTCTAACTTACATATCTGCGAAAGGGCATCCAGTCTGAGCCTCACTCCCACACATCCAAACTTTGCAGGCTTTGCACGAACAATTGAGCTGCGACCGTAACGCTAGACGCTTGCACCCCCGCGTAACCCCTCCCCCGCTGGCGCGACCGCCCGCAGAGAGGACGCGTTTACGTCACTTTCCCGCCAAAACTTGACCCTTCAGACGGACTGAGTGTCACAGATTCACCTGCCCTAAATGCAAGAACCATGGTCACTGGGTGCAAACACAGACAGACTGTGTGGGAGAGTTACCACTGAGACAAAAGGCAGAAAGATAATAAAGAGATGAACCTGGAACTGAGGGACTGATAAAAGAATTTTTAACTTTTTTTTTTTTTTTTTTACAATTTTTGTTATTTTTACATGAATTGCCAGAGGAGAGAACATGCAAACCTGGAGAGATCGCAGAAAAACAAAATTCACTTTTGGTTTTATAATTCACAATAAATCACAAACACTCAACCATACAAACACTGATTCAATTATCAATGAATCACAATCAAGCTTTATGAAAAGAAGAAATAAATGAGAGCGATATCGTTTTCACACGTTACTAAAAAGAGCTTTCCTATCGCTGTTTTAAGTGGTACATGCTCGTGAGACAGGCATGCATTCTATGGCAGGGCATAGCCTTAGGCACTGCTCATTTGTAAGCAGAGACATTTGGTGTTGAAAGTCCTCCTGCTGTGAGCCTCAGCATTTCCTCACAACCCTGTCGGGAATACAGCCTCCATTTGAATTTATAAAACTTGTTTGCACATTCTATTTATCTATTTCTTTATTTATATTTATATTGTCCACATGCTCGCCTCAACATTGCACATGTCCTGTAAAAAACTTTTTTCCTATTTACTTATTTACTTACTTATTTGTCATTGTATCTTTACTTTTAGATGTTTAGTTTTCATGTTTAACATGTCATGTGTCGTAGAGATTTCACTGAGTCGATTAAGTGTCTGACAAACTTTATTTTACCACAAAGCTTTGGAGGAACAGGCGCTCAGCAGTGCCTCATGTGTCTTCTGCTCTGTCTTGAGTTCTGTTCCTTGCGCTCTGTTCCACACTCTAGGGCCCACTATCACTGAAAACAGAGTTGACCTTTTTATGATCCTCCTTGTGTTTTCATTACCCCGCTAAAACAAGTTGACTTTAATCAACCACTTCATTTCACTTCTCCATATGTTCTCTTGTGGTTCTCCTTCCACATATTCATATACTTCTCGGGTCAGGTCTGTACCCTGACCCGGGCCTCTTGCAGAATGAGCTATCAACATTTTAGTTCCTTATAAAATGGTTCTTAAAAAGTGAAAACCTATTAATGAAGCAAACTTACATCATTGCATTATGAATTTAATATATTCAATGTTTAATCGTTAAATCAACAGTGTTATCATGAGTTTCATTATTAATTACTGATTGAGTCTTCTTTTGCATTGCATTTGCATAACCATGAATTTTTCCACCACACATGACACCACGCGCACCAGAAGAAATTCCTTGTACTTCTCTGTACTTGGCGAATAAAGATTCTATTCTAATACCCGTTAGCCTTAGGTACTGCTCATTTCTAATGTGCCTTACAGGAGCACCAGAGTTAACGATGAGTCGCTTTTATAAAACAAAGTTAAATTCTTTTATAAAACATGTTGGTTAATTCTCCCTTAAAACACGATCATTTTATACTACTATAAAATACCGCATTTATACAAATTTTAAATAGCACATTAACAAATACAACTATAGCTTTTTACTACTTAAAACATTAGCCTTTGGTACTGCTCATTCCTAATGAGAAACCTTCAACACTTCAAGAGACCTTGAAGTGTTTAAATTCACACTAAAGCTTTTATTCCTTAAAACTTATTTAAAATAGAACATTAATAAATACCACAAAGTATTTGCAGCTTGTGAGGGTCATGGGCTTGAAGGGGCCTGTAAGGCAGTCCACCACCCAGACGGAATTTCCGGTCGTGTATTGAAGGTGTACAATAAGCAGCTACCTGCCGTCTTTACAGACATTTTTAACACCTCCCTGCAGAGCTCAACTGTCCCCCGTAAATTTCACCACCACCATTGTTCCAGTTCCTAAGAACAACAAAGCCAGCTGCCTCAATGACTTTTGGCCCGTTGCACTAACCTCTACCACAATAAAGTGCTTTGAGAGGCTGGTAATGGGACACATTAAGAGCTACATACCAAACGCTCTGTACCCCCTGCAATTTGCATAACGTCACAACAGATCCACTGAAGACGCCATCTCACACACCATTCACACCACCCTGGCTCACCTGGACAATAATAACTGCTATGCCAGACAGTTGTTTATGGTTATCCCCTCAAAGCTAATCAAGAAGCTGCTGGGGCTGGGACTCAGTGCTGCTCTATGCAACTGGGTTCTGGACTTTCTCACCAACAGACCGCAGCACGTGTGGATCGGCAAAAACACCTCCACCACAATGATCCTCAGCACTGGCACGCCTCTACAGAGAGGAGGTGAGACTCCTGGCAGAGTGGTGCCAGGAGAACAACCTCTCTCTCAACATCAGCAAACCTAAGGAGATGGTATTGGATTTTAGGAGGCAGGATGCGGCTCATCCCCTCCCACCCGCCCCCCCCCCATCTACATGGGAGGAGATGCTCTGTAGAGAGTGGTGAAAACGGCCCAGAGGATCAGAGGCACACCACTTCCTGCAATAACTGACATTTACACCATGTGCTGTCTGAGAAAAACTCATGAAGGACACAACACTTTACCTTTAACAGCCTGGGGGCGTTTGGGGGGTCAGGATTAGGTGCGTTCCATTATCCTCGGAATCCGAGTCGGATTTCGAGTTCCGAGGCCGGAAGTGACGACATGCACGCTCCCGTTTCTCGAAAATCTCAAGAAATATCTTGGAGCAGTCCAGAGTACCCCGAGTTTCGAATTCAAGATGGCTGCTCACTGCAAAGACTTGCGTGGTGCTGTGATATTTTACATTTTTTAAGCACTTTAGTGCTGTTTGAGTCAACTTCGTAAGCTGTGTACACCGTACAGTGTTATTATAGTCGATAGATGTGTTGCTAGGGTGAATGGCATACACTTGGAGCCGTTCGTTGTCCGAAGCTGCCGAAATACATCTTTCAACTAATTGCACGTTGTTCGCTTTCATTCCACCCCACAGCCAACTTTTGTTGAAGGAGTGTTACATTTTGACTGTATGCTAAATATCTAAATGCTGAATGCCTAGATGTCAAATGCTAAAAAGTTAAATGTTTAAAATTTAATTTAAATTTAAGACTGTTAACCTTTGATAAGATGTTAACAGGAAATTGTGGTTGAGAAACCAGCTATAATCTATAATTTGAGTACCACTTGCAAGTTCCTAAGAAGAAGGAGGTATAACTGGTAGTGATCTCAGCCCCCAGACAAGGGGGGTTAAGCAGATGCAGTACGAATTTCCTAGAAGCCGAGAGAGAGAGTATATATGTCTTCTCTAGGTGGCTTGGTACAGCTGAACACCGCTGAACACCGCTGAATATCGCCGAATTACACCCGACAGCTTGCTTGCTCACTTGCTTTCTGCGGAAGATTTTAATGGTATATGTTTTAGACCCTCAACAAGGAGGGATTTGGTATTATATCTCATATATTATAGAGCCTCACCCAGGAGGGATATCATAACTTATAGAGCCTCACCCAGGAGGGATATCAAAACTTATAGAGCCTCACCCAGGAGGGATATCATAACTTATAGAGCCTCACCCAGGAGGGATATCATAACTTATAGAGCCTCACCCAGGAGGGATATCATAACTTATAGAGCCTCACCGAGGAGGGATATCATAACTTATAGAGCCTCACCCAATGAGGGATATCATAACCTAGGTATTATACAGTAGGTAGGAGGGTTCGTTAGGGATCTGGAAGGCAACATATTATATACATATATATGGTAAAGGGAATCGTGTGAGATCCGATTTTACTCAAACTTCTTCTTCGTAGATTGGTGTCTGTGTCATCACAAGGTCAGGGGCCCTTAAAGGCAGACCGTGCGGTCCCCAGGTCTCTAACATCTTACACTGTGGGGTTCAGGTACCACGGGAGGTCGGCCTAAGCAAAAGGCAACTGCCATTGATTTGGTGAGCGCACTTATAAATAAATCTGACCCCAATGGAGGGATAGCGCACTTATATCCCTCAGATTCGCTAGCAGCATCCCCAAAGGAGGCGACTCGCAAATGTTCAGACCAATAAGGCTGTATCTACGACAAACCACGTACGTCTGACGGGGGTAAGTACGAGACGACTGCCTGATATTCAGTGTCCTACTCTGAAATATGGTTGTTTAAAGTGTTGTGTCTGACACCTGGTGCTCATCTCTAGCCTACCTAGTGAGGCCTGTGTAAGTCGTCCTGGGGTACCGTTCACTGTTAGATCGAGCCATAAGTGTATTCAAAGCGAACCACGAAAAGCGACGGCGGCTGGTCCGCCCGCGCTCCACACTTTATAAAATTTCCTAAGTTTTGATTTTGACCAGATAAATTGTGAATATAGCAGATCACACATTCCGCCTATCATCAAGATAATAAAAAATTGTCAAACGCTTAAACATTGACTCAGCAAAATTTCTATGAGAGATCTGGGGGCTCGTCCAGGATCAGAAAACGGGAACAGTCAGCACGGACGGACAGCGAGGACCGGAGTGCCCTGTTAGAAAGGGACGGTTGGACCAGTCAGCACTAAACCAAGGACCGAGAAAAAAATCAATCCAGGTGAATATTCCGGCCTCATCAGACTAATGCCTGGACGTCCCAATTCAATCGACGGAGAGAAAAGGAAAAAGTCAAATTATTTTTCCTCTAATAGTCAGTGTTTAAGTGGCATGACCATAAGTGAGGTTTGACAAGTCTTGTGGGTGCCAGTGGATTGCGATCCATGGAATAGAATATGCTAGTATTTACAGTGAAGTAAATACAGATATTTACGGTAAAATAAATACAGGTGTTTGCGGTGAAGTAAACACTGGGTTTTCATGGTGAAGTGAAAACAGGTTGGAGTCCCGCCAGGGTATGAATGTGTGGAGCATGTAAATGGGATGAATGTGTAGATTGTCAGAGAGGTATAATAGTCACTTTGGGCGGAGCCGGGGTTTAACGCTGATTGGCTGTGGGGAATGATTGACAGGTCACTTTTTCAAGAACTTGCACTGTGTCTTGCACTGTCGACTGTCTTGCACTATGTCTTGTGGTGATGTACACTGT
>JAODKL010000495.1:0-10453 GCA_026780765.1 Petrocephalus schoutedeni
TGAGGTCTTACCAAGGAATTGTATAATCTTAGCATTACCTCCCTTGACTTAAACTCCACACACCTGGAGATATACCCAGATTTCTTTATACTCTTTTCTGTAAGAGAGACACTGCTTCCTCGTACTTCCATGGAACTTCCGCTGTTACACGGTTTTCCTCTGCATATACTAAAGACGTGCAGTCAGGCTAACTGGCAGCTCTGAGTGCCCCTTGGTGTGTGATTGTGTGTACGATTGTGTGCATGGGTGCATATTGTTCTGCTGTTACATGGCTTTTCTCGGTACACACCGAAGACACTCGGTCAGGCTGGTAGCTCTGTGTGACCATAGGCGTACGACTGTGTGTGCGATTGTATGATTGTGCGTCTGATTGTGTGCATGATTGCATGCCCTCGTTAGTGCTTTGTGATATAGGTCCCTCGTTAGTGCTTTGTGATACAGGTGCCTCATTAGCTCTTTGTGAAACAGGTCCCTCATTAGTGCTTTGTGATATAGGTCCCCCGTTAGCGCTTTGTGATACAGGTCCCTCGTTAGCAATTTATGATACAGATCCCTCGTTAGTGATTTATAATACAGGTCTCTCGTTAGAGCTTTGTGATACAAATCCCTCGTTAGCGCTTTATAAAACAGGTCCCTCGTTAGTTATTTATGATACAGGTCCCTCGTTAGTGCTTTATGGTACAGGTCCCTCGTTAGTGCTTTATGATACAGGTTCCTCGTTAGTGCTGTGTGATACAGGTCCCTCGTTAGCACTTTATGATACAGGTTCCTCATTAGTGCTGTGTGATACAGGTCCCTCGTTAGCGCTTTATGATACAGGTTCCTCGTTAGTGCTGTGTGATACAGGTCCCTCGTTAGCGCTTTATGATACAGGTTCCTCATTAGCGCTGTATGATACAGGTCCCTTATTAGCGATTTACGATACAGGTCCCTTTTTAGTGCTGTGTGATACAGGTCCCTCGTTAGCACTTTATGTTATAGGGCCCTCATTAGCGCTTTATGATACAGGTCTCTCATTAGCACTTTATGATACAGGTCCCTCATTGCCCAAGTACTGGGGCAAAAAATTGAGCAGATGGAATTATTTTTGTATCCCAGTTACATTAAATGCATAAACAAGGCTCTCAAGTAGTTCTGAGTAAGATCAAAAGTTCTGAGTAAGATCACATCTGGTTAGGGTCGGAACCTGTGTTTCACGATCAATGCGTGAGACTTGAGAGCCTTGGTAGGTAATTATATGTGAAGCAATGAGCTTAATGCACCAATGAGCGTAATGCATTGCTGATGCTTATTTACCATAAAGGGCAAAGTTCATGTAGTTGTGTCACACAAAAGTAGCAGCCTGGGAACTCAGAACCAGGAACTAGGTTCCTGATCTTCAATGGGAAAGCACCTATGGTAAACAGTGTGATAGGCCTCATTAGCCATGATAAAAAGTGAGATATGGTGCGTTCCATTATCCCTTGAAAGGTTGAAGGCCCGGGCGAGGAGTGCCCTTTCCGGTGGTCTCCGAGCGAGCTGTTGGTCACCTGCTCGGTTTGTGATGCTGTGGCGAATACTGGATCCAGAGGGTTTGTGGCTCGTTCACCGATTGACACCGATTCTGGCTGCTCTACATTGGCTGCCTGTCAATTTCAGAATTCGTTTTAAAGTCCTGTTATTGGTGTATAAAGCATTGAATGGGTTGGCCCCGGCCTATTTGACTGAGTTGTTGCAGCCATATGTCCCTGTTCGGACACTCCGCTCAGAAAACCAGTTGCTGCTTTTGGCTCCCAGAACTCGGCTGAAGTCGGTTCTCGGTAGTGGGTCCTAAACTATGGAACGCACTTCCAGCATCTGTTAGGCTCTCGTCATTAGTAGCAGTTTTTAAAACAAGGCTGAAGACCTATTTTTATGATCTGGCTTTCAACTCCATGGGTTAGCTGTTGCTATTTTTATACTTTTACATTTTATATGTACTGTACTTTGTAATTTTGATTTTGTTGGTTTTTATCTTAGTTTTGTACAGCATTTTGGTGACATGAGTCATGTCTCTAAGGTGCTATATAAATAAAGGCTGAGTTGAGTTGAGTTGAGAAACTCGGAATCTGAATCGGATTCCGAGTTTCGAAGCCGGAAGTGACGACATGCTCGCTCCTGTTTCTCAGAAATCCGAGAAATATCTCGGAGCAGCCCAGAGTGCCCCGAGTTTCAGATTCAAGATGGCTGGCTGCTCAGTGCAGGTTCCAGAACCCATCGCGAATGAGGAGGATTTGTGGATGTTTGGTAGAGTAACTAAAAATGGTCATGTGTGCAACTTTTGTACGAAATGGAAAATCCGAAAAGTGTAGCATTAGTTTATCAAAACAACGACATATAAATACACGAAAACATTCATGTATCCTATCGAGGTTGAACGGCATATGCTTGGAGCTGTTCGTACTCTGAAAGAGCTAGCGCAAGAGCCACTTTCTTGGAGGTGTCTTGAATTCCATCTTGAATCCGAGTTCGGCAAATGGAATAAACACGTTTTTAGCAATTGTGACGTCATTCCGAGTTCCAACCTCCAAGGATAGTGGAACGCACAAATAGGCCTCATTAGCTGTGGTAAGCAGTGCGATAGACCTCATTCTTCAAATAAATAAACTGATGCTTGCATGTGCAGCTTCGAATTTACATTTTTTTAAGGAAAATTAACGTGTCAACATTCTCAGGCTGACGCTGAGATTCACAATTTTCCCTGCAGTCGAAAAAACCCTTTCACTAGGGACAGAGGTGGCTGGTATGGTGAGGTATACCATAGCTAGAGAAGAAAGCAGTTGGTACATCTTAGCATTCTCCTTCCAGGGAAATAGACGTTTCTATATAGACGTCTATTTCTATATAGATTGGGTGACCAGATAATCCATGTCATCCTGGACATTTTGAGGTAGGACGGGATTTGTAAACTTCCATTTCAATTAAAAGAACATGGATTCCACTTAAGCACTGAGGTCTTGCTCTGTGCTGATTGGTGAGTCCCCGATATTCATGCATATATCACTAATGTTAATGCGAAACAGCTGGATGAGTCTTTCAATCAAGGAAACAAACTGGTCAAAGCACAAGAAGAACTGAACTATTTAGCCAAAACAGGAGCCTTTTGGGTTTAAAGTAGTTTGTAAAACCTGAAGTAGCTCAAAGCATCCGGGATGACTTGGATTATCTGGTCACCCTATATATAGACCTCAATTTCAGATTTACTTGCCATCTCACGTTCCGTCTAAACCAAAAGCGTTGAATACGCAGTGACAACTGACGTGGAACTGACGTCGTGAAATCAAATGTGATGTTACACACTGTTCGTTCTGTTAAGTACTTGTTCTCATATAAAGTAGCAATTCATTTTCCACATCAGCCTACTTGAATCGTCATACATTTACATGGATTTTTTACTGATTTGCGATGCTTCTTACATGCCTACTCATTAGCCATGGTAAGCGGTAAGATAGGCCTCATTAGCCATGGTAAGCAGTAAGATAGATTTCATTAGCCATGGTAAGCAGTAAGATAGGCCTCATTAGCCATGGTAAGCAGTGAGATAGGCCGCATTAGCTATGGTAAGCAGTGAGGCTGCGTTCAGTACAGATGAGTCGTGAGGTAAAATAAACAGTGAACACAAGGAGTATGTGAGATTATCCTTAGTGTTATAGTTCAGAGATCATAGCTGGAGCACCGCTGAGGGACTCTCTGCCTTCAGCACCCGTATCAGATGTGCGTATGCTGCTCATTTTATTCTGCTCAGTGCAAAGTGACTCAGCCACCCTACGCAGAAAAACCCATGAGTGAATCAGTGTTGGGCTTGTCTCAGACATCCCTGGCTGTCTCAGGCACGCCAGTAGAGATAGATGGCGGCGAAGGGTCATGGGGCCTCGTTTGCTGGCTGACGTGTTGCGGGGTAGCCCCATCACCAAGGCCAGCCTCTGCTTAGTTAATTGCTCTTAAGCTTGTGAGCTCTTTGTCATGACACAGGGTACCATGGTGGTTGGTTACTCAGTCCCACTGCGTTGCTGTCCCCCAGGATTTGGTGAAATGTGGTCGCAGAAATGCTTCTGGGGTGGGGGGATGGGTATTGGTTTGTTGGGAGCCTGAGTCACATGGACACAGCACATCAGTATCCTTGGGCTTGATGGGAGCAATGACCTGGGTCCCTGGGCTGCTGGTCACAGGTTGGGGTCCAGGGGGGTCAGGTACTTGGAGGGGGTGTCCTTTATTTCTGAAACTATTTCTGAAAGTCCGTGATGCATGTTAATGATGCCTGGTGATCCGAAAAAGGACTTTTTCACCACACCAGGTACCATACTTTCGGTACTTTCCCTTTTCCATTGACTTCAAGTCGAGTACCAGTACCAAAAGTTCCAGTACCTAGAGTACCAAACCAGCTGGAGTACTATTTTGATACTTTGGGACTTTAGGACTTGAAATGCTTTCTTTGCTGATTGGTTATGCATATAGCCTGCCTTTGAGACGCAATACAGCCGCCATCTAGAAAAAAAAGTTACGAACTCAGAAAACAATGATAAGCGAAGTAAAAAAAGAAACAATAATGGATGTGTGAACACATGAAGAGATCCAAGCTTAAACTTTGATCTGGTCAGAAGAACAGATACACAAGATCAGGGTGGCATGACAGGAAATAAAAACGTATTTTGTATAACATACCAGGACAGCGCGGTACTGGAAATGTATCATATATCGCAATGCGATTATATTGTAATAAATACTGGGGTATTTGTAAAGCAAATTTGTTTTGTTCAACAAAAACATCACATTTTAAACGGCAATGATAAAAACTATTATGATTGTTTACTCATGCAACAGCAGTGGAGATAAACATTGCACTGATTTTGAGCTAAAATTGCAATGCTTGTTAAGTTCTGTTTCCTGTGACAAAGTAAAAATGCCCAGTATGAAAAATCCTGATCTCAGCCCAGTTAACTATTGTGGCCCTTACAAAGTAAGAATTGCATGTGCATTACCTGCAATATTAGTATTAATATCACACGTCGTCCAGCTCTGTGATACACTACAGCACTCAATACACTACATTTCTCAAATTCAGTACAAAATGCTATTCCTATGTCATTCAATGTCTAAACCAGTTTTTACTCCAGTTAAAAACCAACACTATGAACCTCCGTCCTTTGGGTACTTTCTAAATCTTCTTGACCTGGTGCGGTGGCCAGGCACCCAGAGGTGGTCCTGGTTGACATCACAAGGTAACTATCCCAAGCTGCTGGAGGAGCGCAGAACCCTCCCTGGCGTCCTTTCCGTGGTGTGACTCTCCAGCTGTCAGGCGAATAGCCCAGCAGTGGCTGAGCTCTTGGCTGGATGATCCCGCCCGGAACAGGCTGTCAGTATGGAGTTCCTTCCTTACTCATGCTTCTCACTGCATAATGTGACATCACAGTTATCTGTCTGCCTGATTTCCTTCCCCAACAGCTGGGGACCAGGCAGCCAAAGAAAACAATAGGGGTGAATCCTTAAAATACCCACCATGCACTGTGACGGGACGGCTGGCTCTCGTGTCTCACTCCCGGGCGGCCTCGCGGGGGGATGTGCGCCCACATGCCAGGTAGTGACATCAGACCCAGGAGTGTCTGTATGGATGCTGGGAAACCCCACGCTGAGCACTGCCCTGAGATTTTCCCCCCCCCCCCCCCCCCAAAACCCACCTCACCCCATGACACATTTACCATGGACAGATCCCACCGAGGCTGAGAATAAATGACTTTGGCTTACTGATGGTCCACATCAGGGCCCGAAACAGCCTGATATGGGACTTTTTCTGAATACTCTGGCGGTTTGTATATGAGCTCTGAATATTTATTCATCCCGGGAATGGAATTTGATTTATGTGTAACCAGAACTGCCTGCAAGGGGGTGGGGTTGGGGGTGGGGGGTGGAGTGGCAGCATCGATGATGAGGACTGGGAGGGGGGTGCATCATTTCCTCCCAGGCGAACGATACCTGAGAGTCGCCCACATGCTGCAGGCGCTGCCAGGAATGAGCAGGCCCATCTCAGGCCCATTGCTGGGGCGTGTATTCTTACACTGAGATGCAGGTATGCTCACCTTTATCACGGAGACTTTTGAGGGTGATGTGGTTACACCTTCATGCCCCCTGCACCTGCCCCCATGGAGTTCAGCTGGAGTTCAGACACAGAAAGCAGATGTGGAGCTGGTGAAGGTAGCACTGTGAACAGCTGGCTGGACAGGCTTTGTAGGCTTCATATACTTTCATATGAAACCGGTTTTGCCCGGTTTGGTTAACTACTTAGGGGACGTCTGCAAACATCCGCATTCACATTCAGCAGGGAGCCTCTGTCAGCAAGCACCGGTCTTGTGGCTGATAAATGCTGGATGGGAACACACAGTACAGATGATTTAGAGGCACCAGTCTGCTTGTCTAAACTGTAGGAGGAAACTGGATCAGCAATGCAAACGTGCATAGTCCAGTCACACCCAGCAAGTACATGAATCAAAGCCCCCAACCCTGCAGGTGTGAGGATGCAGGGCCACCCTCCCAGCTGCCACTCAGCCTAGGGCAAGTGATAGCTCATATCCATCCATCCTTCCTTCCATCCACCCATCCATCCATCATCCAACCAGTAGAATCTTGAGGGGTGTCCAAGTACATATTTTTCCTAAAAACAGCTCAGGTAAAGTACATTTCTGTCCTTAACAAAACCTTTCACAGTAATTAATGGCATGTTACAATATTAAACATCACATACTTGAGCCTTCCAGAATTAAAAAAATAAGTGTTGTACTATATATTTCATCTTTAAGTTCATTTGGGGAAAAGGTGTCAACTAAGCATAAACAAAAATAAAAAGAAAATGCTTTTCGGTTATATGGATGTAAATGAATTCCTGCTGACTCAAGTAAAGCAGGAATCTGTAGCAGAGAGGACAGAAACTGTAAGAGCAGGTGATGTCATTTTTAAGAGACAGTTATTGGGAGAGAAAAAAAGTAATATGGGTGATAATAATTACGACATCAGTGCAGATCTTTGTAGTCTTTGTTAAGCAATCAAAATGTACTCTACTGTTAATGTGTAACACAGTGATATCCCACTGCTCTCATACTCAGTGATCCTAATTCCAGACTAAAGTTCATCTCTTTGCAAATGCAGGAATTACAAGGTAAGAGATATGTGAAGGACAGTTACTAATGTGGCAGTGTAAAGTGTTTCACACTGATGTTTGTTGAAGGAGGGCACAGAGATGAATGCAACAAACAATGTAAATAAGTTAATTTATGTAAACAAGTAAACAAATGACGCAAAGTGATGTTGCCAGAGGAGAACCCAAATTATCTACCTGAAAGATGTTGCTGAATTATAATTCCACACTCCTGAGGCAGTACTGTTCATACAGCACAGCACTATAATCTGGTGGCTAGGAGTAAACTAAACAGCTGTGTGCACAGTTATTGTACTGTAGCAACACAAGCCTGATGTTAGTTACTTGCAGTGAAAATCAGTTACTTTTCATCGCAGATCAGGCAACAGAAGTGCACTGCAAATTAGACCATCCATTTTCAGGTCTCCAAAAGTAAGTGGGCAGCATCACATAGAGGTGATGTGTGATATAACGATTTAGGGTGCTGTATCTGCGATCGAAATGTCACTGATCTGAATCCCAGCATCAACAGAGTGATTTCAATATTGGCCCCAGATTAAGACCCTTAATCCCCAATTGCTCCAGGGACTATATGATCCTGCTTTCTCAAAAAAAAAACAGACCATGTACATCACTTTTGAGAAAAGCATATACTAAATATATATATATAACGAAAATATACTCAAACCCTTTTTGATGAACAAGCAAAAAATGACTTTTACCCAGGATCACTGAAACAAAGCAAACAGGGAGCTTTCCATCTGCTGGTCGTGTCTGCCATACTGTAGGTGCACAAATATGACAAGGGTCAAAGGTCACTGCGAAAAGAAAGTGACGCACAGTCTTTAGAGAACCAGAAGAAATGAAGAACAGCAGAACAGGGGAACAGAGATGCCAAATATGACAATAAATTACTCTTACCTTCATGTTTAGCCATATTCGGGAGACACCATAGTCTTTCTGTAAAAGATAATCAGAATGCCCCACCCGTGATGGGCCTGATTTAGCACACAGTGGGGTGCTGGGCTCATGTACAATAATGTAATATGTGACTTGGTGGGGGGTGACGTGGTTCTGTGGTTTTTGAAAGTTTTCCCAATTTAATGTTACATTTCAATTATACTGCTGCTGTTTTGCTTCTTGTTAATATACCTACGCAATGCACTGTGAATATAAACAGTCTTATAGTGTTCTGCACTGTAAATCCTGTGCAAGCCCCCCCCTGTTACTTGCTGTCTGTACGTCACACCTGGTCCTGGGGGAACGTTATTTCATGCTAGTGTGCACCAGTATGTGGGTACAGTGAGTATCAGTGGTGGGCACGGCTAACCGAAAAGTTAGCTTCGATAACAGCTAATCCCCTAACTCCAAAGTTTAATTCGGTAATGCTAAACCGATAAACCACAAAAAAAATTGCAAAGCTGACTGTAACTGCTAATTTCTCATTTTTATTATATGAATTTAGCTTCAATTTGGTTTTTCAAACCCTTATCCTCATATTGGAGAACTAAAATTGTAACTCTGAAGTTCCATCTGTCGGACTAGAGTGATTACCAGGAGATATTTAGGACCCAAATGGGTAACACTGGATTCTCTAGAGTCTGCGGGATGAATCTGTGAAATTATCTTTCTATGATATTCATTTTGCAAAATATAAGCGTTTCTGTCTGAGAAGCCCTATTTCGCATCTGACTCATGCTGACATTTTGCCTTCAGTGAAGCTACTTGGGGACAAATAACATGGTGTGGTCTGCCCGGAACTGAGAAGGAGGGTGTCAGATCCTTACTGGTCAATAGTTCTGCAAATCAGGAACTGTAAAATAAAGCAAAATAACTAGAATTTTACAGTAAACTAAGGCACCTGAAGTCCATCAAGTTATCCAGTTAAGCAACTTTGTGATACAGGCCCTTGTTCTCCATTTAGTTCAGGGTTTAAAAGGACTTTATCTTCATTCACTTTTGGCACATGCTGCAGGTCACAGCTCTATGATGCCAGCAGGACCACATCAACCGCAAAAAGCAAAGGTGAGATCCTGAGGTGCCTGCTCTGGACCCCCTCTGCCCCCTGGGTACAGCTAGAAATTCTGTCCATAAAAACTGTGAACAGAATCGTTGACATAGGGCGGAGTCCAACACCCACCGGGAACAAATCCGACTTACTGCTGGCAATGCAAACCAAACTCTCACTCTGTCTGTACAGGGAGATCCAACATCGGCTCCCCCGTACCCCATACTCCTGGAGCACCCCCCACAGGACCCCCCACAGGACCCCTGAGGGACGCGGTCATATGCCTTTTCCTAATCCACAAAGCACATGTAGACAGTTTGGGCAAGCTCCCATGAACCCCCCAGTATCCTTGTGAGGGTATAGAGATGGTCCAATATTATTATTATCATTATTATTATTATTATTATTGCTGTTGTTATTGTTGTTGTTGTTGTTGTTCTTATCGTCAATCCCTGTCTGTGTGTCACACCATGGTAACCTGGGGAAAAGTTATGTCATGCTACCATTACCTGCATGTGGATGGTATGACAATAATGCCCACTTCTTTAAATCTGAAATGAAATCCCATCTCATCCCATTCCAGCCATTTGGTGGTTAGCGGAGATTCTGGATCTTTTCCTGGAAGAGGCTCCAGCACCAGCCCATGTGACCCCCCCAAAGCCCACAGACATCATCCAGTCCTGCTAATCGAATTATCTAATTAATCCCGGCTGCCTGAGCAACACTTGGAATGCCTAGGCTCCTTGTGCTGTAAAACATGCCGCTTGCTGGTAAAAGGCGGTGCCATTACCGTAATCGCTTCCCTGAGCGCCTGAGGGAGGCCGCCAGTTTTAATTAATGACTCTCTGTTCGCTTTCTACTTTGCAAGCCCTCCGGTGCCTTCCCAGCACTAAAGGTCATCTCGCTCCTTTAATCCTGTTTTTGATACCTTTCAACATGAACAGGTTTTCCAGAAGATTCTCAGAGTAATGATGTCGCGACGCCATCCTCTATGATTTAATTTGGTATGGAGGAAGAGGTCAAGGGTTTATTTTACTTAAGTAATTATGTGGATTATCTGTCACATGGAGTGTCTGCTGTAAATCAGGCACTAATTAAAACAGATTCTAAAAGCGGGAGCCCCCCGTGGTCCAGGGCCTGGCACCCCGAGGAGTGGCTGCTGACGTCTGCGCCCCCCCCATCCCCACCCCCAGCCGCAGGCCCCTCACTGACAGAGCAGTGGATTAAGCCTGGCCACCCCATTGCTGGCTTGCGGCCCACAGCGTGTAGAGGCAGCCGCAGCTCTGGTGGGGAGCCTGTGG
>JAODKL010000497.1:0-36408 GCA_026780765.1 Petrocephalus schoutedeni
CCACCCCCCCCCCCCCCCCCCCCCCCCGAGGTTTTATTGTACATTAGACTGAAGCTTTGTTTGTCAAATAAGCTCAGTTTGTAAATAAAACATAAATTTTTTCTGTTTTTTGTTTAGGTGTTTTGTGACGTAATTTTCTAGAACTTTACATTATATACTAGCAGATGTATGGAGTGATTTTAAATGATCTAAAACTATTGAACACTTATCAGGTTCCTGATATGAGGTTGTTTTAAACTGAAGTAAATAAGGAAAGCGGGGAAAGGTTAGGAATTGAACAATAATCAAACTACTCTGTAAAAACACAAGTCAGGTGGACTGTTTATTAATCACTGTGATGCCAAAAGGTGCAGCATTTCTGAGTTGTCGGGGCTGTGGCATGTTTCAGTGTGAACTTAGGTGTAATTTGTGTGTGTCAGGAGCAGAATGTATGATGACATGAATGGTAAGCGTTATCTCAGGTTCCTGATGGGCACATTCAGAGTATAGCATGAGAATGAACTGTGAATGTTTATGTAGTAACTAAAATGATGGCGGTGTTTCTGTTTCTAAAGATGACTGAGACTAAATTTAATATGAGCCCTTGTTTCTGAGACAGAGAAGGGTTATGGTCTACAGCAGTGTTTCTCAAACCAGTCCTCTGGAACCCCCAGATAGTCAAAATGTGAACCGTCTTGGGGCTTCAGAAGAGTGGTCTAGAGCAGAAGCACTTGTGTGATTTCTCCCCACTGATGTCATGTTAATATTACTGAAGCACAAAATCACCCAATAGTGAATTTCAGCTTTTTGTGTTGGAATTTTGAGAAATGATTGTCGTAGGTGAAGTGTAATTTCCAAATTTGAATCTGACAGTTGCCTTTTTTCCATGATTGATGGAATAGTACTTTTTTTATTGGGCATATATTTGATCTGGATTAAACATTTAAGTTGTTTCAATGTGTCTGAATCTCTAGAGTCATGATTTCCTCAAACTGCGCTTGCCGCGATTCTACAAGGTCATACTCTGGTAATGGATGTGATGTACTGCACGGTCCATTAAGCAGAAGCTGTAACAAATGAGTCTAGTTAGATGGACCACATGATCACAACGTTGCTGTGCCCTCCCTACCCCGAAGACAAATGATGATTCAACTGTACTTGGTGTAGAATGTCTCTCGCATATGAGCAGTGAGAGAGCAATTAGATGCAGGTTGTCAAGGCTTGATTTGTCTTTCATTCACCAGTGGCCGCGCTGACAGCTCTGCGCAGGGCAGATAACCAGATGACTTTCTCCTCCTCCGTATCTGTGGCACAGACCCACTGGTGCTTTGGGCTCTCAAGCACGAACGCATTCTTCACATCTAGGGGTTGAAAGATGGGAATGCGGGTTTTCCAGACAGCATGTGGCAGACTGGTTACAAACGTGGGCTTCAAACCTTACGACTTAACTGAGTCCCTGGATGTACCCCGCTGTAATACTCTTGTTTCTGTGACCTAGAAACTATCACAGTTCTCTTTGGGGGTGCATCATTTCATGTACATTATTCATTGCATTATCAGGTGTTTTACACAGATTAAGAAGTGGTAGTAATTAAGTTATTGATAATATTTAACTGCAATCTATAGTCCTGTCTCTATGTACAGAAAATCAAAACATTACAAAATCAAATGTCATATTAGACGATGTAGTGACTTCTGGGTGCCGCCTACATTTTGTGTCCGTGATGTCACGCGGGGTCAGCGCACACAGAGCCACCGAGGCCAGGAAGGTATGTGACGTCCTACAGCCGTGCTGGAAGGGCAGGTGGGCCACACTCCTCCGAGTCAGAACCAGCGCATCGTTAAACAAGAAGAGGCCCAGATCTGCCACGTGCTCATAGACCCTTGCACACAGTGAATTGGGGTTAACGAAAAAGCAATAATGACTAAGTCAATGGGCATTTGGGGGGCTGAACATTAAAGACAGACGGGCAGTTTTATTTAGCAGACACTTTTATACAAATAAATGCATATCTGAAAGCAGAGTTAGACTGTCCTTGGAGCAATAAGGGGTTAAGAGCCTTCCTCAAGGGCCCAATGCTGGAATCACACTGCCCACTCTGGGATTTGAACCTGCAGCCTTTGAGCACAGAATCCTAACCCACTGAACCATGCACCACTCTTTGTTACAGGGTTGTATTTATACATTCTGGTCAAAGGGGTCTAGTTCAGTGTATTTTTCTTGTTTTATGCTTATCCTGTACAAAATATGCATGCTCTTTAAAAAGCAGCATCCTGCAAAATGCACCGGAAGGTCAGCACTGCTAAGATGCTTTCAGCCGAGTCTGACCAGACTATCATTGTTTGCACCTGAGTGGAGTGGCAATGTCGCCGTCTGGGACGCTCAGCAGAGCCGCCTCTCGTGACGTGATGAGGTGGCGGCTCCCCTCCTGGAGACTCTAAGGGGTGCAGCGAATTGTTTACATGCCTGCATGCGGTCCTGGGAGATCTGACGCCCGCAACGCAGTGGCTGGTGTAGGTAGTAAGTGAATCTAAGTAAGTGAATGTAAGTGAAGTGCCCTTGCAGACCAAAATGTTCCAGATTGAGGTACATAGAGGTATAACAACCACATAGTTTCATAATACTTCATTGAATCATTCAGTGCACCTCGTTCTACTTAATATGTAGAAGGTGCAAAGAGTGATTTAGAATGTTTATTTCCAATGACGAAATTAAGTTGTATGACAACTTGAAATGATTTGTGGGTTATAAGAAAGGAGATGAACTAACTGGGCAGCTCTGAATCATCCTCTGTGTCTCCAGCATCTTCGAGTCTCCATCTGCATGCTGTTTCAACTGTCATGTGGAAATCCAGTGCGGTTAGAACTTGCAGTCTTGGTTTCATTGTGGCTTGTGATTTAATATGTACCAGTTTTGTCATACACAGAAGTGAGTCACTCTCCAGATGTTAGATTTATGAGTGAAGACCACTAAAGTGGACTAAGTTGTACTCTAGTTACTGTCATTCTAAAATTCTAAAAATTATACGAAGAATTTTTTTTTATCAACTAAAAAACTGTATGGGAATTAATGTACTTCCAGTTATGGAATAATCCATGCATTCATAATCCATGCAGGCTAGGGTATACCTTGCAGAGAAAGACCCTGTAGTTTGCCAGCGCCTCCAGCACGGAGCTGAGATGTGGCCAGTCGGGATGCTCTGGGGCCGTGTGCAGGAAGAGTGCCTGGAACAGCGTCAGGTACTCCTCGATACGAGACGAGGGCAGCAGTAACAGCTCCTGCAGGCTGGGTGTGCAGTGTAGGCACATCAAGCACTGACACAAGACCCTAGCATATTTGTCTTTTTAGTCAATCACTCTTAATGGACATCTTTATATACGTCAGAGCAACTTATACTTTAATATATCACTGACAAAGTTCAGGTCCTTCTAGTAATCTGCACATTTTCCACCATGGGACCAGGTACTCAATGGTCTGACATTTAGCTCCTTGCGGGTGTCTGCTCAGAGAACAGTACCTCAGCATGCTGGTGGCCAGGGTCCTGTCCTGTCTCCTCAGAAAGGCCCGGAAAGCGGCAATCATCTCCCTACACTGCAAAAGGGACAAATATGGCAACTTAGGATATACAGTGTTCTCCTCCTTCAGCGCATTAGCACTATCCTGATAGTCAAATGTTGTCTCTCTTAGGAGCTTTCCTCTATGCTGAAGAACTTTTCTGAGGCACACACAAAAAAATGTATTAAACAGATGGAACAACAACATGTTTGAAAATGATGGTGGTAATAAGATCTGACAAATATTTTCTGAGTTATCACATTCACATGGCCAAATGTCTTCTGAAGTCATCCCTCCCATTGCTGCTAATTGGCACTGCATCAGTTTTGGTGTGATTATTCTTACAATTTGACCAGTTCTAGATCTTCACCATACAATTTAGCAATTTTGAAAAAGATGTGTCTACTCAATTTTGAGTAATCACACTAACAAGATAAGTGTCTGTGGTGGCAGCAGACCAGTCCCAATATCATGTAGTTAAGTTATTTAAGTTATAGTAAGAATTTTGTCTATATTCTAATTCATTACATCTTAACTTCCTTGTCATAGGAAGCCATAGTTATGCTATACAATTAATTAATTCATTCATCCATTTTGTAACCACTTATCCTATTCAGGGTCACGAGGGGTCCAGGGCCTATCCCGGAAGCTACGGGCGCAAGCCTGATGATTAACTCTCTCTTTATGCTATTTGGATAACAGCTGTCCTATTACAGTGGGCCCCTGAACCCACCCTGTCAATGGTCCGGAGGACAGTGGGATAATTCTTGAGGAAGTTTGTGTAGGCCCTCAGCTTGGAACAGAACTTGAGGCACACATCCCCCACACGCTGGACAGGCCCCTGGTCCTGCAGCCTCACAGTCAGCTCCTCTAGGAAGACGCTGTGCAAAGAGGACAAATTTCACCTGACGCGCTGTCCTCAAGTGAAGCAGGTGTACCAGGAGGTACAGAACAGAATGGGTCACTTATCAAGGAAATAGAAGTGGGATGATATTTAATTCATAGGCAAAATTAAGCTGTTAATGGAGTTAAATTGTAATTTTTGTCCAGAATACGATTCCCAGATACACTGCGGTGGCAGTCACCTTTTTATGAATAACTGCTCCAACATGCTACTATAGTTGTTACAAGCAGCCTATTTTAACCTTGCGTTTGTCTTCGTGAAGATTACAGGGGAAAATACTAAAATAAAACAGGATACTGGATATAATTTATTTAATCTATCTAATCATCTATCCATCCCGTTTACTTTGCCATTTATCTGCCCCTGTATTCTGTAGCAATATTAAATCATGGCTGACTCATCATGTGGCTGCATGACGAATCTTCGCCAGAGATACGCACGTGTTCACCTCCAAGATTTCCAGAACAGGGGAGAAGATTGTGAGGAGTTTGGAGGAACTGAGAATGGCCCGGTTGGAGTCAAGGGCAGCCTTGAGGGGGCCATAGTACACCCGAATGACTGCCTGTAGCAACTGTATGTACACCTTCTCGCTGTGGAGCAGTTCAGAAGCCACCATGGCCCGTCCATTGGCTTTGCTGTGAAGACCCTGCAGAACGCAGAATATACCATGGTGACACACTAAACACAGAGATGTTATCCTCCTTCCAACCCCGCAACATAAGACTCTACTGGCAAAAAACTAGTGCCAACCAAGGCCGGCGAACCATAAGCTTCTATCCCCTACCGGCCATTGTGAAAATTTGTACTAGAACACGCTAACGGCTAGAGGTTAAAGTTGACATACAGCCCTATCAGAGAGCTGAGTTTTGCCAATTAGCTTCGACGCTGATTCAACATGCTAAATCGGCCAAAATACCGCTTATGGGGACCAATCTGGGTCTGACCATGTCACACACACTGGCACAACAGATAGTCACCGACTCTCACCGATATGACCTGACAGCTTCCAACCGCCGAAAATCAGCTTGGAGCGTTGTTTTTAGTTAGCCGCATAACAGAAGCACTTAATCTGATCTGACTGGTTAAATACTGTGCTAAACTGAAAATCAGATAACACTGTGTGCCTCCAGGATGGTTTGGCCCAGTTCTGGTCCAAGAGTGCAAGAATCGATTGCAGATTTGCCTGTTCAAACACACCATAATCAGCTAATTACCAGATTTAATAGGTGTGTTTGAAGAGGGAAATCGACCAAATCACAGTGTCGCACCAACACACACACGCACACACACACAGTACAATGCCAAGCCTAGGGATGCACATTCACCTGTGGTGTCAGACTAATGTGATTCTGGGCTCTGGGTTGGTCACTCTGTGTCACCACGCTATCAGTCCTGTCTGCACAGAGCTCCTCGCATCTTCTTTGCAAGAACGAGGAAAGGTACTGCAGGGGATTGTCCTGCAACTCCGCCAGAGCAAGGAAGAACAGTGAGACCTTTGCCACACAAAAGGAAACTGGTGAATTCTGAAGAGCCACACTATTAAGAGGGATGTTTACACAGGTCTCTGTGGAGAGTGCGGCCAGACTCTCAGTTAAAACTTGGATCACCACTGAATTGGGGTGGAACTCACAAGGGGCAACCGTATCCCACAGAAACTGACCTGAGTGAGCAAAACAAGAATAAAACAATATATCTGTACTGCAGATACAACCAGCCCACCTTCCAAAAGCTAACATCTCTGGAATGTATTTATCTCAATACTTAAAATGACCTAAAAAAATAGTTAACGCAGAAAGCTCAACAGCAAAGTGGAAACACGCGCACCCAGCATTATTTTAACTATGGTATACTTGAAGAACACCTTTAATGCTTTGTTGTTTATTGGATAACGTGGTAAAAAAAAAAGAGGCACACATTTGTTCTCGTTTCCTTTCAGTACCTCACCTAGAACCCGCCCCCGTATCTCGAGGGACAGCTCTTTCAGCTGGGGTCCCAGCTGCACCCTGATGGTCCCCAGAGTCTCCCCCAACCATTCGGCTTGCCTAGCCCAAGTCAGCAGCTCAGCCTCGCCGAAATACAGCCTGGGGGGGAACTCTGTACCTCCCGACCACTCACTTAGAACTAGGGCATAACAACAAATAACAAATAACTAAGCGTGGGGAAGCATTCGTCAGCCTAAATGTAAAGCCTGAGCATTTCAGCATCTTCTCCTTCTTTAAATTTGTATTCTTTTTCAGGTCCTAGCCTTTTGTTTTTAAAGAGATTTGATTGCGCATAAAGATTCAATTTTCCTTTATTTCTCTTTAATTCTTGTCATAACTGTGGTCTGTATTGGTTCCGTAAATAGCATGTAACCCCCCTGCCCATGCTCACTGTGTTGGTACGACCCAGTTGCCAGCCCAGAGGGAGCGCTGATCCTCAGGCCTGTCAGGGTGGAGAGCTTCGCCATCAGCTCCGTTCCTGTCACTGACAGCGGCAAAAGATGAGGGCTGGAATGTCACAACAGCCATGATTTATAAAGGGGGACCAGATGGCTCAAATGGCTTCAGAAATGAGTGACAGGGGTGAGATGTTTTTCCCAGTATTACTCCTCCTTCCGAGAAAATTGGCAGTGAGGGCTATCTCTCACTATTGCTAAGTGACTTTATAATTACATGTCCCCTATTCATTCTTTCAGTAACAAACAGATGTCAGGAAACAATAAGGAGTTGTTAAATTTTACTGTAAACCACTCCATTATACAATCGCTTCATTTAAATAGCTCACTTTGGAAAATTTTAAAAAGTGAATCAAGTAAGCTCGTCAAGAGATTAAAACTAGTATAACTGGCCAAGTATGAGGCATTGATGACAAAGACGGGAGTGTTTCTCACAGCTGAGCAAGTTTCTAATTCTAAAACACCCCTCTAATTTTAACAATGACACACAGCAACAGCACATAGCGGCACACTGGCCGGCAGACGCAACATATGAACCTGAGGCTGCTAGAGGGGCAAAGATGAACAGGCTTCCTGATGGCGGTGCCACCCAGCCAGCCAGTCTCTCCCAGAATTCCCTAATGTCTGGCCGCAGCACTGACCTTTGCGTCACCCTGCAGCCTGTGGGAAGGGACAGCCCAGTGTTTATCATAATAACTCAACCCCAAATGAGGAAAATATCTCGGCATCATGCATGAAGGAAAACCACACTTAATTCAACCATAATTTAGCACAGGCATTTAAAACAGAGAAGTGGAAATGATCTTTCACAGCAACCTTAAGCAATCCTAAAACTCAATGTGAATAACTGATATTTAAAAATTACTTCAGTTCAATTTAATTTAGTGTCTTTCACAACAGAGTCGTCCCAAAGCGCTTCACATGAGTGTGTTGTGATACATCACAACATCATTAAGAGAGAATAATACAAAAACAGAGGAAAAGGGGGACAAAGAGAGGAAGGAAGGAAGAGAGAGAGATAGATACACACACACACACACACATACATACATACATATAGATGGATGACAATGCAGGAGAGGAACAAAAAATACCCAAGTAGAGAGGAAGAAAACTTCTGGGGCTCCAAAGTCTTATTGTGAGTTTCACCCTGCGTGGCCTATAAGTCAGTGGTTTATCCTAGGCAGGTCTGGGCACAAAGCTGGGGTACTCCCCGCATGGGATTCTAGTTCACTGCAGGGCACTGAAATATGTATATGTATAGTCATTTATTAGGTAGTGCAAAAGCATATCACATCCACCTTGTAAAAGATTGACCTCCTCTGCATCTCCTTCTGCCAGAACAGCCACACTCTGCACCATCGTTCCCTGCAGCAACCTCTCCACCCTGAAGAGCAGAGCGTCCAGAGTGCTCCCACTGTGGTCATACAGCAAGGGCACCACTGCAGCACGTGCAGCTGACAGCACCAGCTGTGCATGACAGGGCAGTGTTATATGGGGGGGGGGGGTGTCACCCAGAAGCCTGGGTCAAAGCCGACTAAACGAGTCATTTTTTTCACCGACATCTTAACCCCTCATGCTTATTCTGTAGCACTGCACCATACTGCATCTCAGCATCTCCAGAGCCATCTCCTACCTCATATGCTGGCACCCTGGATGAGACCAGTAGCAGGTACAGGGGAGGCTGAGATGGCCGCAGAATGTGGGATACACCCTGTGTCCGGTAACTGAAAACACGAAAGTTCAACACGCATCCCTTCCAGATCAAATACAGTAAATGGTAATATCCATCTATATGCCTACATAACTGCTTATTAGGGCTGGACGATATATCAATAAAATATCATATCATGATTATCAACATTCATATCGTCATCAATTTGAAAAAAGTGGCGTGGTTTAGCTGAGGCACTTTTTTCTTGCATAATTAACTGTTATAATACACAATTTTTATCAATTTCTGTTAAAGTATGGGTCCATTGTTGGCGTAAATTATCATTATATCTGTCACAACGCTCCCACAACTATTACCAAAACAATTTGGTCATCATAATATATAGCTTTTTCCTACATATGAATTTTAGAATATTGCGATAAATATGGATATTGGGCATATCATCCAGCCCGACTGCTTATCCTATAAAACATTTTTTATGACAGTATATTTTATGAAAATAAGATAGAGCAGTTTTCACATAAACCGCCTGAAACCTTTAAACAAAAAAACACAAAACTGGTGTAGTCTTAACTGTCGTGGGTTAAATGGAGCCTGGAATTGGCTTGCCTAAAATCCAGAATAAAATCCAAAACCCCTTAGCTGACCCTTTGGATAGTGATCGCAAGGAGCTGGTCATGTGACTGCTCATCAGCAGGGATCCCTTGGTGGGGCAGAGCCGACCGCCAGGCTCTGTTAGTGGGGACAGGCTGGACCTTGAGCGGCTTCTCTCCTGAACATACAGGACACAGAATAAAGGCAACATGGCACCCACAGTTAGCATGGAATCATACATCACTAATGCCATCTCTGTCACGATAACTAACCCCGATCCCCTGATGCCCCCTCAAAATGGGGGCAGTTTCCATGGGAACCCTCACCCCCCATGCACGTGCCTGGGTCTATCAGACTCATCACCTGTGGTTTCACTGATGGCCAGGAACAGAAACATTCCTACTGTAGATGTAGAGCAGTGGTTTCCAACCATTTTTACAGTGAGAGCCACTTTAACGAAGAAAATACTCTAGCAAGCCAGCGAATCGCAACAGTATATTTTACATATTGTACCAAATGTATATTTTGCGGATGAGGGGGGAGGCTGGATGTTGTGTCGTAATCTATTACAAATGTCTTGATGGTCAACCTCTCGATCGCATTTAATCCGGTTGGCTGCCACTGATGTAGAGGATACCATTGACTGTCTTACCCCTAAGAGCACCAAAGCAGCTCTCACGTCATGCTGACTCAAGCTTGCCCAGAGCTTCTCCCTCCGCATGTTAGGACTGGATGTCCCTGCTGACCAGCTGCTACTTAGCCAGGCACGTCTGGACATCAGAGTATCCCCTGTGATAGTGAGCAGTTTAAAAAATATTCATCCACCCATCTCCTAACCGCATATCCTGGTCAGGATGGTAGGGGGTGAACCTGGAGCCAATTCTGGACAGCAGAGTGTGGATGGTGGTCAACATACATGGCAAACGCCCACAATGTATTATGGGTAATTTAGAGACCAATTAGCCTAACTGCAAGTCTATGGGAGGAAAACCAGACTAACCAGAGGAAACAAAAGCAACACGGGGAGAATATGCAAACTCTAGAAACGCAGAGGTAGGATTTGAACCTCCAAACTTGGAGGTGTGAGTCATCATGCCACCCAAAAGACATTCAATTTGTCCTAAATTACTATTAATACATGCCAGACATAAAGAGATAAAACATTTTCTACTTTCTAATGTGGCAGTAGGTTTAACAATAGGAGTGAAAACCCACTCTTGTTCTCTGCCACCTTTCCTCGGATACACTGTCTGATCCACCTCTCTTTCCGTCTCTCCTCCTGCTCCTCCTTCTCTTGTATGGGAGCGTTCAAGGTGCCGTAGATGCCCTCTGCCTCTCGGGGCGTCAGGTAGTCCAGGCTGGAGGCACAGGCTATATAGTGCCTCTTCCAGGCTCCGTACTCGCTGTTGGTGGGAGTGTAGGGGAGAAACCAGCCCCGCTTCACACACTTCGAGGCCCAAAGACAGTCCTGAGTCAGCCATGAGAAACAAAGTTACAGGCTCATTTAGCTCTGCATGGACAGAGGCTTATTTAGATGGCAAACATGGTTAAATGGCTAATTCAGCAAAATATCACTGTCCAAAGAAAAGCACGTCTCCAAAAATCCATCATTTCAGAAGCGTGAAAAAAGCATTTTCTCAGAACGTTCTTTATGAAAAAAACCTAAAACAACACAATGAAACACTCTTAGCACTTCAAGTAGAACCCTGTCTTTACACAGCCATCAGTCAATGGCTTAATGTTTTAAATGGACTTCCATGGCTTGTCAGCAGCGCAAATATGTCAGTGTCAACAAGATGCAAACTAACCATGCTTTATATTCACAATAAACATCACGTTAGTTAGCTAGCTATCTAGCTATCAATGTTGTAAAACTGGTAATATAAAATGATCCATACACAGACCATCATAAATACAAATGTTAGGTCTAACTACTACAAACATAAATACTAGTTAAATAGAAAACTTCATAAAACATATTTTCTTTGGCTAATTAGAAAATGTTATTAATAATTAGTATGTTTTGTAATTCAAATTTTTGTAACACGAATATTTTTTCATTCTTAGTTTTCGTTAACAATAATAACTATGAATCCCTCATTAAGAGCAATCAAAAGGCAACCATTCATTTAACTGCATGCAAAGTCTCACAAAGAGCTGAGCACCAAAAGCCCTAGAGATGTGAGATCACAGTGCTACCCCATGCCATATTTATTTTTTTAAAAATCACTACACAAGCACTCTGCTGCCTCTGCGAAGCCTTTTGTGTAGCCTAAATTTTACATTGCATATATGTAGCCCTGCTACTGCAAAAAACAAGAAATATTTTCAGAGCAACGTATTTCGAGCCTGCATATGCCACTGACCTGCTCTGCAAGGGATTTCCAGTGCCAGCAGACCTGGGCCGCGCTGCAGAGCTCGCGGGGGCTCAGGAAAGACAGGATGTAGAGGGACAGGACGCGCGGCAGCAGGCCGGCGAAGTCCACACTGCTACTGGGAAAAGCACCCATCAGCCAGTCCCTGGTGAACCTTGGACCGCAGAGAAAGACCCAACAGCCTCGATCAAAAAGTCTAGTAATCTGTTCATTTTAAGAAATTACGCTGTAAAGTGTTATTTTACCATATTATGCGTATGTGTGTAATGCATACTTATGCTGAGATCTGGAGCATCGTATTAAGATGTCGTGAATAAACTTTTTTCTTTGATTATCAGTCCACAGGTCAAACCAGTGTAGTATGAGCGTTGTCCTTTCCTGAAAAAGCTATGGCAAAACAAATAATAATAATTGAAATTGTGTTTCTAGTTTGAAGTAACCATCAAACCAGTAAGCAATCGGTAATACACAGATTTAATAATAAATATTTTTCTCGCGTTAAAATCAGCGGTGAGTTGCATATAAAATGTTATCACAGGCGTGAGATGTCTAACCTGGTGATTCGCTGGCTTATTGACAATTGGTGTCCAGGTACTTAGACGGGTCTCGGATGCCACCAGTAAATCTTCAGTCAGCGCCGGCCGAAAGTCTGCGGTTCTTAAATGCCGCTGCTTTGCACCGTGGGCACTCGCTCTTCCTCTCGATTTGAACAGATCGGTTCCCAGGGATTCCATTGTAAGTACAAGGAAATCTGAAACATTAACAGTTCGTACGATTGCGCAGTGAGATTGGTGACATGCTGTTGTACAACGAGGCCAAAAAAGCCCCTAGCAATATATAACACGCTTTACACCTATCTCAAGTATAGAGTAGCATACATAAGGGTTAGGGCCGTTACGTAAACTAAACTTATTGCAAATCAGGTGCAAACTACCCATCCACGTGTTCATTCCTAATAATCTTAATAGCATGAAAATGATCGCTATATTAGACACGCAACCTTTGATTTTACCGTCAGTAGTCTATATTTTTCTTGCCGGATTTCATAGGCTGCTTTAGTTCTTGACAGCAAGCACAGGTTACCATAGAAACGAGATAACAAACCAGTCAGCTGGTCACCGGTGACCCACTGCTGTGTAGATATTTCACTATTGCCTTCTATACAAGACTAAACAATCTGTGGCTTGTTTAGTAGCGCTGCATTTAAAGAATCGGGGAAAGGTTGAATTAAATGAGCAAACAAGTGAGTTGCGTGGCATGATAATTTAATCCAGAAACATGGTGAACATTTTAGTATGCGTGCGCAAATTGTTTAGATGTGTATGTTTGCTTTAACATAATTACAGTCATTTTAATGTATATTTACATGTTTGATAAATCCCATATGATGTATCATTAATTCTGAACAGGCTGTAGTTGCGTCATTCGCATTTTACCAGCATCTGGGAAACCGAGTCCAGTATATCTGGCAACAGTTAACTTTTAAAATATATGGATGAACATAGATTGAATGATTTAGATTGAAACTACAGAGGCGGTCAAAATGTCTAAAAGGGGTTACAAATGAAAGAATTTGAACAGGTCTTTTTCTGACAGAAATTAAATTACGTGCGCGTTCATGCTCATACCTCCTTTAACATTTTTGATGTATATATCATTAAACAACGAATGCACTTTGTTTGTTTAATGTGTGACCTCAATCCAGTTTGAGGTAATAGGGCTTTGTGTGTGTGTGTTTGTAAAGCAAAGCTGACTAATTGAGATGCTTCTGAAGGGCCTGATTAATTATCAGTATCAGGTGTGTTAAATTAGGGCTGTACCTAAACTCTGCAGGGTGGTAGCTCTCCAGGAGCAGGATTGGGCACCCCTGCTGCAGGCCCTCACCCTGATGGAGATGGAAAGAGAGCTGCGGGCCCTCACCCTGATGGAGGTTTGACACGCTGCAGACACTCACCCTGATGGAGATGAGGAGAGCTGCGGGCCCTCACCCTGATGGAGGTTTGACGCGCTGCAGGCACCCTTTACTCATTTTATCAAATTGCATACACTTTTGGGGTTTACAGTGTGCATACAAATTCTTAATCATAAGCAATCATGAATGTATTCAGAAAATTCCCATTTGCTCAAAAATACAAAAACTTTGTGCAAAATAATCAATTTATTGATATTGGCAAATACATTCCATAATAATAAGGCAAATTAAAAGAGATTCATGGCATTTCCCAGAATAAAATTTTACCAAATCACATAAAATAAGGCTTGTTGTTATTATTATACAACATTTAATCTATTATTTCATAAAGCAATTGTGGTCCATATTTGTTATTTGGAAGCCCAATATTTTATCTGTAATCTTATACATAACTTTTTACATATATTTCATAATTTAAAAATTCACAGCTGTGTAAATGTGCAAGAAGCTATTTAAATTAAAGCTGATGTATTTACTGCTGCAGCTGCTGACAGCAATTTACAATCAGAGGCTCCAAACATCAGGACTGACTGTATACATTGAATCACAAGAATAATGAAAAATTATGACATCTGAGGATAGCAATCCCCAATCATAACTGTAAACTAACATCCATTTTACCACTTACGCTGTCACTGGTAAGGTAAATAACGGCACATTTTCAAACCATGTAGCTTTCAGATCTGTAAAGGACTCAGTGGGTTCCCAATCTACTAAATTTTTAACAGGAGGTTTAGTCATCCAGTTTGAACTCTGCCTTAATAAGCTCGACATAATCACATTGCACCATTCGGGGGAGTTGGCATCGACAGGATAAAGAGTACATCACACCTGCAGGAAATCTGAATTTGCCCTTACAGGCCTGTAGGAGGCACTGTCTATTCGCGATTCTCCAGCAGTGAAACAAGGGTAATTACCAGCCTTCACTGGAGAACTCCCACACGTGACTAGATCTCATGGCTATAGGCCTGAATGCAAATTGAGTTCTTGCACTGTATGAACCCCGACACCCTATCAAATAAATCCAATCTGGTAATTTTATTGTAGGTGTATCACCATACCACTTCATTCATGATGTAAATATGTAATATTACAGCCTCTTGCAGTTTTTCATTTTAGCAGTGAAAGATACATGTCATCTGAATAAGCATTCCGCCAATCAGCTGCTGGATGTTTTTGGTAAATCCTGGGTTTCGGCAAGGTTGAGCTTTTGACTGGAAATGAAGGGCATTAAGGATCAGCCAGAGTAATCACAGGCCCACCCGTGATGGGCAAATCAGTGTGAATCGATTTAGGGTATTAATAACTTTATATAATATCATAATCATATGGGGAGGCTCAAAAACATGACAAACTAAGGACTGGATATAAATGATGTCATTATCTCATTTTGCAATGGGCCATATCTAGCCCCATCCAAGCCATGGTTTACTCCAGCCTCGTGCCGTCATGCCTGAGAAGACAAGGCCTCCTGTGATTCTGACCAGGTTAAGTGGTGGATGGATGGTTGGATGGATGGGCTGGTGGGTATACTCACCCCTTCTTAACAGAATTCATACATAACCTGTACTTAATTATGCCGTACTTGTCAAACCGGTCACTGAAGAAACAAGCAACGATCAACAGGTTATCGGCCTAAAATTACTACACCTTAAAAAAGGATACATGGATGAACTCAACTCCTCCAGCTGAAAAAGAACACAACAGCTGAGATCATTTGATACTATCTGCACACCCACGTGGACAATAGAAGAATATTTGTCATTTGCTTGTCTCAGGGAATAATTCTGTTGCATTTCATTAGGCTTGTGAAAAGCCCTATGAAAGATACTCACAACTGTTATTAGTGGTGGGCAGGGCTGAACGATAAAAAAAAAATAAATCTAATTGCGATTTACATGACAGATATTGCACTTTGATTTGCAATAAAAAAAAGAAATCACGATTTCGATTTGAAATCGATAAATCGTTCAGCCCTAGTGGTGGGTGATATCAAAATTTAGTTATCGCAAAAATTGCGATATAACACTACATAACACTATTATTAAAATGACAGAACAAACCAGTAGGCTCCTATCACGAGATGCCTGTGTGTTCTGAGACTGAATGAGTACTTCAGTAACAGACCAATGTGAAACAGAGGAATTTCAGCCTGCATAACATCAGTGCTGTAAAATAACGAAAGTGTGATCTATATCGTGGATTGTGATTGTTACCAAAAATATCATAATATGACAGTTTGGCCCAAATGCTGACTCTAACTGTAATGATCCTAGTTTTCAAAGATACAAATCCGATAAAACTTACGTTTGTGAGAAGTTTATCCATGTTATTATCGCTGGCTAGCTTTTGCTTGTCTGCTGGCATTTCGTCCACCTCTCCGTAAAGGTCAAAGTGCAGCCGCGCAAGTTTCTCCTGCATTTCCCGTACATGTTCCATCTGATCAATCAAACATTCACTACCTGCATTAAAGCAAAAGATGTAAAGCCTAAAATACGCTGAAGGGGGCTTTGATAAGCCACCACTGTCCTTTTATATTAATATCAGTAATGTGAACCCACAATTTCAAAAACAAATCATAGAAAAAATATATGATATTTATTTACCGATCAATCATTAGAATTACCTGCGACTTCTGAGCCAGAACACTACTATCACAATTCCAAATACAATTTTAAAAGTTATGTGTTACATTTTTGGGGCAGGTGGGGGGTAAAAATTTCCAAAATCAAAAAGGTGATTAATTCCACCATAGATGTACCCTCTCTCAAGGATATGCTATTATTTGTGGATCATGTATTTAAAAATCACACTGGGCTCTTCAAAGAATCTTAATCTGAAATAATGGAGTTTGTCTGATGAGAAACCACTGCTGTAATGACATTATCAATGTTCAAACCACCAGTTTTCAGTTACACTGTAGCCAATCCATATAGACATGTTCTCACCAAAAGCCTGTAGCTTGCCAGAGTGGAAGTCATTGAGGAGGCTTAGCAGACCCTTCTCCATCTCCTGGACGTCTGAAACATCGGTAAGGAAGGCATGCTGGACGGGGCCAGTCTGAGACTTCCCTGATGGTCCTTGCGGTTTCGGTTTGGTATTCCTGAGACAAATGCACAAGAATAATGAAACACACTTTAACACAAAACTAATCTATTATAAGGGAAGAAATTTTCACGTGACACAGAATCTCCAGATTAGCCTAGTAGTAGTAAGTAATAAGATTTCACTCACTATGAAAGTGAGCACATGCAAGACACCACGAAGGTAAGCAAAGCTGTATCAAAAGCTGTCTAGAAACAATGGATAATGTATGACTTTGGCTGCCCACAAATAGTCTCAGACAGTGAGGAAAGGATCAGAACCAAAACCCACTTTTTATACTTTGGCTTCTGCGCGGACTGCGTCCCGATGTTACCCAAGCTGAGGCTGCGACTGGCCGCCGCATTCTTTCGGGCGGCCACTGGAGGGGCGGCCTGGGTGGCGGCCGGCCTCGGGCTTCTTCTCTTCGGCTTCCTCTCCTCCATTTACTGCTGCTCCGATCGAACCCTGCAGCAAGCACGGAGCAGACGTTTGCACCAGGGGAAATGAATGTTTACAGCAAAGTGAAATGTCACCTTAACGCTAACTAACACACTAAACAGCACACACCATCCCTCCCACCCCCCCAAAAAAAAGTTTACCCAGAATCGCACTGTTGGAGGGTGACGTTAAATGCTGTCCCTTCTTAAAGCAAAGGCAGATGAAACAGAAGCTACTATTCGTGCGTTTTCGCGGGTTCCCAAATCACCAGCACACTAGCCGTAGCACTTCAGTGTTTCAGAGGAATGTACGCTGGAGCCTCTTCGAAAACCTTTAGCTTGCCTTTGCTGCATTAGATACAGTAGGAAACTATGCATATCCTATGGGAATATGTACAAATATAGATGAGCTATCTAACTAAACACTGCGAAAACATCACAATCGCGCTGTCAGTTTCACTGAAAAGTGATATTTAGCATATTCATCAAACATTAAGTAGCTGGCTAACTTATTTTTCTTACACGTCTCGTTCCAGTTAGCGTCAAATACAACATAGCCCAAGTTGTCACACGCATATCCCGAACTTGTATTTCATAAAATATAAAATATATGTTTTAAGAAATCGTTTGTTTTCCACATACCTCTCAAGTTTTCATATCACTTCCTTCTTCTGGTGCAGCTGTGCGTTTGCGGTGGCTTGTGGGAAATGTAGTTTCATTAACTACATTTTGCGCAGCCTGTTTGCTAAACGAGCTGAGGCGTCCTGGCACAAAGAGTACGAATTACCAGTAGCAAAAAATTAGTTACATGATGTTTACTAATTATTTCTTAACCTAACCTATTATAATATCTGCATATTATTTGATATAAAACACATTGTGCGAATGTCCTCCTATGGACTGGCATCCCGTCCATGGAAGTAATATAGCCTATGCTGCCTGGGATTAATCTGGGATAGGCTCCAAGCACTTTCCCAAATATGACCAGGATAAGCAGTTGCAAAATGGGGGGATGCTGCATCAAATCAAGTTGAAATGGCTTTACCCGAAGACAAATTACAAATACGTTATAAATATATAAATAGTAGTAGTAGTGTAATGTTTTCAATTATATACAGTGCAATTTCATGCTAAATGGCATAATAAGTATTCTTTGGATATTACTTTTTTGCGCATGAATACCAAAACAATTGATCAGTCTATACATCCACATCGGATAGCATATAAAACAAATATCTTGCGCTTACGTCTGCATTTGTTATATTATTTGTATCCACACGGTGGCGCCTCCCGCAAACACTGAAGTATACATTTCTCCGGCTCTCGGTATTTCATTTTGGGAGTCGGGAAGAAACTTACTATCAATTTAAAATACTTTGGCCAAAATGCTTATCAAGAAGAAGTAACACGCAACATGTAAAATTAATATTTTTGTTGTAACGCTTACGTCCAATTTCCACATTTCAAATGATATTTCAACGTGTTATTGTTTTAAATTATTTTTCACCGTGTTAACGACAGTTTTAACCTAGGCTATGTGCCCTATGTTTGTTGCTTTGTGCATGAACGCGTTTTTTAGCGGTGCGATGCAACCGAACGTACACGAAAATGCATACAACAAACAAAAAGTAAATTATTCTTAACACATTTCCTAGATGTCCCTCTATCCACATATTTCAGTTGTTCATTGTTCTGGAAAAAAAAAACTCCAGTCCGCATTTTATGCAGACCAGGCATGACTTCTGGCTGAATATCGCAGGTAACTTTTCCCCTCACGTCTTTTGCACCCCGATTCCGAAGCCAGACTCCAGTTCCACCTCCCACAGGTGGTTGGCGGCGTCCTCTCCCGGTTTTATCTGCGCTTTTTCGCTCGTTCGAGCCCCGTGTCCCTGTCTCAAGGAGAAGACAATAACTCAGCATCTTTTGCTCGCGTAATGGGACCGCTGTAGGGCAATCCACGAATTAAGGCAGTTGATGTTTTGCACAGGTTTTTTTTTTGACAGTGCATATTGAAAAGTGGCTTTTTGATCGGCCGTCATTTGCATTTATTTATTTTTTACTGGAAAGGAAATGCCTTTTTACCAAAGGACAGTGGGACCCGCATACGTATGCAGGTTAGAGAAACAGAATGGCAAAGTTGCCATGCTGGGTAACCGTGGCGGTACCTTGGTGGGGCTGGATAACCACAGACACCCAGCCGGGAAGACAACCTTATTTACCAGCCTGGAGGGGGTCTGTAATCACGCACTGACCGGCGTCCTGCGACAACTTTCCGATCTATCGCGACATGCAAGCGGCATGTTTTTGGAGATAGAGACAGAGACAAAGTTGTTAATGAGGAGGTCCGAGAAAATGAGGGATCGTCTGGAGTGCTTGCGGGATACAGTGCGCAAACTTGATCACAAGAAGGCACGATTTTGTAAGTTGATTTCACTTATCTATAACTAATTGCATTACACCATTGATATCGCGTGCAATTCCCAATCAACTTATATAAAGGAATATAGCTCCTAGTAGAATAAGTTAGTTGTATTTCAGATGTCTCACCTATTATATGATTAACTAGCAGCCACGTTTGGCTAGCAGGCATCTAACTACCCACTCGCTTAGTCCTGATAATGAAAACACAGCAAATGCGCTATTTTGTTGCCCCTCCCATCAACTGTTTAATGTCGTGGACCATAAACGGGCTGTGCTGACGGACCTATTGTGTACCTTTTCTGCAGGAATCTGGTCATTTCAACAAATAATGATACATGCAATTCTTTCTTAATTCATTTTTCATGATCTAATTACAAGCAAACGCGTCTAGTCTTATTGACCCACAACTAGTTAAGCGAGCACGTCACGTAAGGCGAGCCATTGGTCGAGGGGCACATTTGAAAGTTACCCCGCAATTTTGTTTTTTTTTACTTCTTACTTTTGATTATGTTTTGATGTAATAAGTGTCAGAGTCGCCGCGTCGCTACAGATCATCCGTGCAAACACCCTGCTTGATGATGGAGTCTCCCGGACGGTATAAAAGTTTGAAAAGGGGATTTCTGACTGCCCTGCCCCCTTTTTGCAGACAATCGGGGATGATTCGGGAGATTGTATGGTCTAGGCACTGTATCGTACGTCCCTGGTTTTAAATTTAAACATTTGGAGTACAGAAATAAAGGCTGATGACCACGGAAAGCCATACATTAAACTGAAATATAAAAAGTGTGCGTAAGTTTACACGAGTGCATGATCCGTAGAATAAAGTTTAAAAAAATGTAAAGGGAACATACACAAAAGATGCATAATAACAAAACTACGTATTTATGTCTGATTGAAACAAAATGTCGAAAATATATACTTTTTAAGCTAACCTTGATGTCCGGATAAGGTATCACATCACGTTGTATCAAGTTGTGTAATAACTGATAAAATAGATAAAAGCATGCTCTTTTTGCTTTAATGAATTATGACAACGCGACCGCCAAACAAACTACAGTACGCCTGGCCTGGCCTTTTCTGTAGCCACACTCTGGAGGGCTTATGCCTGTACCAGTCTACATATCCCTGACTAACCATGTGAAAAGGCTACTGCACCAAGCCACGTTTTGTTAAAAAAAAGTAACCCTTAACCGAAGTGCAGAAGATCATTAAGGACCTTGTTGGGCTTACCTGAATATTCACATGAGTAATATACAAAATAATAAAGCTGTTGCATGACCTGCTGGTTTGCTTGCAGGTTATGTAGGTCGGAGGGGTACTGGTACTGAGTGTATGTCAGTCAGTCTTTTGAATGAATGAGTGCTCAGTACTGTTTGTGTGAAATGGAGAGCCAGGTGTTACCTCGAAATGCGCTGTGGCCATCAGCTAGCCTCAATTCTGATACGTCAGTGGCCGAAGGCAAATACCTCGGTCAGGAGTGTCTGAATGTAGTTAATCAATATGGATATTTATGCCTCTGTGTGTGTTTACTGTGTAACTTGAAGGTGAAATGGGGAGTTCCTATACAATCGCAATCTCATTATGTGCACTCAACAGCTGCTCTCTGTGGCCGTGGTCCTGAACAGGGCCAAGCGGGTATTTTTGTTGATTCCGAGAGCTCTCCTCTGTCAGTAGCAGATTCTCAGTGAGGATGCCATTACACGTGAGAGAATGGGGGAAGATCTGAGGTCTCAGCAGGGCTGAAAGTGTAACAAATGTACAAAGCCCGCTGTGTGCTAATCCAGCTAACCTAGCAACCATAGTCACGCGCCGCGCCTGGTTATGTTCAGCGCATGTTCGGTGTGCTTTGAGTCTTGGCTGAGATGGATCGACGTGTAACGTGCGTGAACACCACAGAATGATGCCTGGGCGGAAGTGCTCAAAGGGTTTTTTGTGTTTCCCGAAAATTTTATTCTGCTTGCAAGTGATTAATTGCCATTGTTGACACACCACAAATAAATGTGGCCGCCACATTTAACATAGCAGCGCATCGGGTGGTACTTTCCTGGCCAGGGGTTCAAACCAGCAACCTTCCAACGACAAGCACGAGCCCCTAACCATTAGGCCAACACTGCTCCATGTGTTTTCCATATCTAATTTGACTGTCTACTCATCCGATTTGAATGCAGCATGGCGTGGCTATGTCGCCACCATGGCCATTGTGCAACAAACAGCGTGTCAGATAGCATGGTAACAGACCTGGCTTTTTCATAGCAACTGCCATCTGCAGTTGTTAAGTGGGTACTGCATTCATATTGAAATGTAGCAGTATATCAGGGGTGGCCTACTGTATCTTATCTGGAAATGGCCAGTGTGTATGCAGGTTTTTAGGATAACCTTTATGTCAGCTGTTCAAAGCCAAGTGTGAGGACTCTTCGGCCAGTCAGGTCTCTAATTAGCAACTGGTTTTTCAGGATAAGATTGGCCACCCCAGCAGTATAAGAATGGATGAAATGAACATGGATAGCAGAGTTCAAAGTATCAATGCATTGCGAATCAGCAGTTTACTGTAGTATCTATGCAGCTTATTTAAATTATTTCCCAGTTGATTCATTCCTTAAGAAATTTAAATATTATTAAGTTAATACAACTGGAAATTTTTAAATGTATATTGGGGGAACTCACAATACGTGTCTGGCTGATATGTAGCTAAACAGTGTTTCTTCAGGGATTTCATTGGGTACTCTTTAGCCAATGTGTTGTCCTGAAGCATTAACGTACCTGCAGCCAGCGTACATCCCGTATCCCTTGTTGTTGAGTAACCAATGAAAATAAGGATACTTGTCAAGGTCACTTGGAGGAGCGGTAGATGTCCTACAGCAAATCATCTTCAGTTGATTAGATTGATTGGACAGAAGTGGAAATAGCTGATGGCTGTTCCTTTTTACCCTTTGATTTGCTGAAGATGTGCCGTTCACCCAAATGCAGTGACCATCGCTACATTTGTTCTGAGTGATTAGTTATATTTTAGATGTAGTAAAAGGGAATTTATAAATTTAAATATTCTGTCTCATTGTGAGCTTGGAGACTTTTAAGCAGCATCGACTACAAAGCACTCAGATGGGTCGATCGTTGGCTTTTGTATTCTATCTGAGTTTCTCCATTTGTCTGAATAAATCAAACAAATCGTGATATCAACTCCGATCCATTCAGTTTTTATATCTGTCAATCCCAATCTGGTCTTTTAATAAATACTTAAATGTACATAAACATAGGAGGCATTAGTTCATTCTTCATCTAGTAAGCCTCGTGATTTCCTGGTGTTCATCCTTGTGCCTTGATGTGTCTGCAAGTGCAGAAGATTCCTTTTTATTAAACATCACTCTGTTGCTACCTCCTCTCGAGAGGATGGGGTTCACAAATATTGCATGTAGCTGCAGGGATCATTTTAGTTCCCAATTTTAAAGAATTCTCAGACAGCTGACATCTCAATTAGTTTGTGATTTCGAGCCATGTGCCTTGGGCCTGCTGCAGCGTTCGATGGAATCTTACAGTCTACGCAACTGACGTAAATTAGGCGAACATGGAAAATTAAATACATTTGGCTTCAGGTCAGACTGTGGTATTCGATGCCGTCAATTAAAAATGCCTAGATTGGTCTCGATTCCCATCTCTGATATCGGCCGGGACATCGCTGCTAACAAGCAAGGTGAACTGGCATCTTTAAATTGCTCATAGTGTGTGAAGGCCTATAATGTTTTCCTGGGTGCCTCGCGCTCTATGCTTCCTGGGATAGGCTCTTGTGTAATGCCATAGCCGTGTACTGGGCAAGAAGCTGGAAGCTGGCATGGCGATATGTTGCCTACAGAAACCCACGAGATGTGCAAAATTCAGGCTCACAACATGTTTTTGTCCTGTGCAAAGTATTGGATCTCCTTTATATCAGACATCTACTTTAAGAAAACCAAAGGTCGCTTGGGTTTGTCCATACCTGCTGTATATAAGATGGGAAAAATTTTGAGAACCATCCATTGTATCGGTCCGCTATTGGTATAGGCCGATACAGGAACAGTCTGCTGTTGGCCAATGGTTAAAAATGAGCTGATCTTTACCGCCAATCATTCACTTTAAAATTGCGACCCATGATGGTTTGCACACACACGTCCTAAATTTAGAAAAATGTCTGCTGTGTGGAATTATTTTGATGTTAGTATAAATGACATTAGAAATGCATTTAACAAACATTGTTTTGTTGAAATTACACGAGAAGGATCTACTAATAAGCATTTCAGCACAACAAATTTGATTGGCCACCTTCAGACAAAACAGTGATGAGGGAAGAGTTTCTGTAAAACAAATCAGCCCCAATACAGAAGTCTGCAGTACTGCCGAATAATGCGAGTCAGTCAGTAACACAAGCGTTTGATGGTAAAAGAGAATTCAGTGCCGACAGCACAAAATCAAACGATATTACTTGAAAAATTACGAAATTTATCACACTTGATGATCAGACTTTCTCTGTTTATAAATTTTCTAAATATATAAGATGTATACTGTTATAAAATACAGTGCTCTGGGACTGTAGCTGCATGCTACAGTTGGTGTTTTCTTACAAAAAATATATATATATATATAACAATTGGAATATATTCCTTTTTTAATTCATTTGGGTGGAGTGTCCCGTTATTTAAGTAGATTCCACCCCCCTCCTCACCCACACACCACAAGCAATTGGTACTGGTGTCAGTTTTCAAAATCATTGACGACCTGTCAAATATCGGCCAGAAATTCCCTTATTGGTGCATCACTAGACAAATCCTTATTCTTTCTTCTGTACATCAGTAGCTATTCTGGCATGGGTCGGTTAACATGCAGGTAGTGGAACTTCTATGGCGTAAGCTTATGTATATAAACATGCCTTAAAGCTCACATCAATATTTTGACTGACACCAAGGAGATAGGCAAGGCTGAGACTGTCCAGCTTCAAATTCAGTGGAACGTAGTCGAGGGAAATGGTTTATGGATGCTATTTATTTTCTTAAGGTGGTAGTAAATTAAATAGTGTGGTGTCCAGCCTGAGGTTTTTCAAAGCATAGTGTTGGCGGGCGGTTTGCTCGAGTGCACCGGTCAGCTCCCAGAAAGCTCCCCATTGCTCCAAACCGTTACATCGAGTCCAGCGTATGGCAGCCAGATCATCTTTCCTGCCTTGTTCTTTCCACTCTCTGCTTTTGTTTCTGGTGACGGCAGGGGGGTTATGGGCAGCATTGAGTCAGGAGGAGGGCTGCTCCGAGCAGCTTGCTGCATTGGTGGCCGGTCTGTAGGAAATGCCCCACTTCGTATTTCTGAGGGGATTATTGCCCACAGGGATCACACACATTGCTCTCTTCTGTATTGCCTTTTTTAGCTCCGTTATTCGTTCATTAATTCACCCATGTACTTATTTGTTTGTTTAGTTTACCAGTCAGCCAATTTATGTATTAATAAAACAGTCAAGTTCTACGAAGCAGATTTGGTGAACAAAAATAACTAAGTCGGTTTAAACTCTCTCAATAAACTATTTACCCTTTCTTTAAAAAAAAAACATTCTTCTTATAGTTCCAACATAGAGCTATGTAAAGCAGAATAGCTATGCTCTACGCATCCATGCAGAATTCCGTTCTGTGTCTATTCAGGGTATATTTCTCCTCTCCAATAGTTGGTGTCACATCCTGATCAAATGAAATCTTCAGCTGACATTTCAATCTGATGATATTCCCACAGGAATTTGTGGAATTTCTTTCGATTATGTTTAGAGGTATAATCTGGAGTGCTGTAATCGGTTGGCTCAGTAGCAGACAGTTGGCTCGTTCTGTGCAAGTGCATGTGTGCGTATCTATATACTGTATGTACGTATAAAAATAATGCGTACGTTCAAACAGCTAGTGTAAAGGTAGGAGAATAATATCCAGCAGTGTTAAGTGTTGTAACTATACAATATATGAGGTGAAATGGCTCATTTTCGAATTTTTCCATTCTCAAAGAAGGATGGAAATAGTCCTACCTGTGCTCGGCTGGGCGAAAAGTGCTGCAGGCTGGTCATTAAAGAGGGAGTCTGCATTCTCACCCACAGGGGAAGTTAGTGACACCAGGTGTAACACACGGGTACAGATTAGGCCTCAGCTGTGCTAAAACTAAACAAGCAAACGTGAAGCCTGTTGAATTTGCTACTCTTTAAGTGGTAACGGGCGTGTGTGTTACAGTACCCTGCTGTTCTCTTTTGTTTCGTTACAAAACCCCTTGCCTGCATGTAGACGGTTTCCAGGTGAAGGTGGTTAAATATAGTCTGGTTTATATTTCACAGTGCGTGTGAGGCCAATAAAACCTCTCGACAGGCCCTTTCCGATACCACATTCCACCTCCTACCTTACAAGTTCAGTGTATCGATACTGCTGCTCCCCGGCATATATGTGTGCTGAGGTTATTGTGGGTTGTTCTCTTTGCATTGTCTGTGGGCTCCTCAGAGGTGATAACCTTTAATTTACGGAGGGAGCCTTCCCGGTATGGTGCAACATCTTCTCAAATACACTTACAGCATATAGTGCGCTAACTTTCAGCGTTTCCTAGCTACTTCTGATAGGCCTATATCTTAGACCGCTGAAACATAACTTCTTGTGCTGCTTAAGTATTGTAACGTATTATTTTTGTTCATTATACTACTATGGCATTTCTCCCATCCATGTTCGTCTACCTCTTCTCCAGTACTGTGTAAATGTGCCTTTCTTACTCAGTTCTCAATAAATCAAGAAGTATTTCCTTTTTAACATCATGAAGCTAATTGGGGATGGCACAGTGGTTAGCACTGTTGCCTCACACCTCTGGGACCTGGGTTCTAGTGTCCACTGTGGTTCCATGTGTGTGGAGTTTGCGTCATGGGGTTTACTCCGGGTACTCTGCTGAGATACTAAATTTGCCCCTAGATGTGCGTGTGTGAGTAAATGGTGAGTAAACCCTGTGTAAACCCAGTCCTGGGTTATTTCCTACCTCTTGTCCATAGCCTCTGGACCCACCGTGACCCTGACTAAGACAAGCAGTTACAGAAAATGGATGTATGACATTAACTTACTGTAAATGCGTCAAAACTAGTCCCTATCCCTGGAAGTCCCTTATGTGGAAGAGAAGATGATGTCATGTCAGGAAGGAGGCAGGGATAGAGGAAGAGGCTCAGTCGCTAGACATCGCGTTTATTTACAGTGTGGGTAGAGCAGTGAGGGTGGTGGGGAGAGAGATGAAGTCTGTGGAGTCCAGGTTCAGCCTTGGTGCTCACCAAGCCTTGAGGTATGAGGCAGTCCTGATCCTGGTCCTGGTCATGGTGGAATTGTTCACATAGTCAGTTATCCCATAATGCCTTTCTCCCCCATACCTTAGTGTAGAAGTGCTCTTTAAAATCATAGGGAGAGCCAGTGGTTTGTCTTCAGGTAGTTATGTCCCCAAATAAACCCCAAATGTTTTTAGCAAAGCCCCAACTTTCTTTGTTTACAATCACTTTTATAGTCACTGTCACTATGACACGGGGGCACAGTGGGGGAGACTGAACCCTGAGTGTAGGTCTTCCAGCGCCCTAGGCAAGATTCTACTTTTTTCACTTGTCTCAACCTTTAAGCTTATGCAGCCATGCTTGATGAGGCATTTGGTGTGATTTAGGCTAATGGTTTAATACACAAAGCATCCCTATTGACACTGGCTGACATACGTACACGTTGGTATGGATTTGCCAGTCTCCCATAAATATCCAATAGCCAGAACAACAGATCAGCTTCTCTACAATATGTTGCAAGTTTAAATTTACTGAGTGCCATTGTACTGTAATGTTGCGTTATGTGTGGACGCAGTCATAGATTTATTGTTATGTTCTAAGAGACGGCCTTTAATGTTAGCTCAAACTTTAAAGTCATTTGCTTTGTTGCAGCAAAATAAATTAGCCTATATGAGATATGGGAAAAATTTGTTTGACAGTTGCATCTAGCAAAGACTTGGTATAGATTATATGTGATTTATGTCTACTTACATTGCTTGGTATTTGAAAAAATGCTGTGATAGATCTTTGTTTTTCCTCTGGATTGCTTTTTGTCTGTTTTGCATACCGTTCTGGTTTGTGTGACCAAAACTGGATCCAGCACGACTTAGGCAGCCCACTTCTCAGCTTGTACAGAACCCAAAACCCACAACGGCAGAATACAAACGGAGAGCACAAGTGTTTTAGAAAGTGACATCAGTGTTTGGTTTATTTATCTTTCATTAAATCTGTAGATCGCAGCCGAAGTAGAACATTTGAAAGCTATGTGTAGGCTGATAGGAATGTGTGCACTTTCTTCTGGCTGCCTACAAACGCAGATGAAGGGAGAGTGTGTGCGTGGACTCCTACCTGCAGCAGCCACATGCTGTGAGAATGTGGTGGGGCCTGGGGGGGGCAGTCCCTCTGTAATTGGGATGGGGGGGTGCTGCCGTGTCATGTGACGCGTGAGGGTTTCGGGTGGCCCTGGATATCCTCTGACCCTAGAAGTGCCAAAATCATGAAGTCATGCACACATGCAAATATCTATGATATATATCTATCTATCTATCTATATGATGCTGATGCTGATTCAGATTAATGCTGGGGAGATTGTATCTCTCGGCTACCCTGGGAGTGCCCGTTTGTCTCCCGGAGGAGCTGGTGGAGGTGGCTGGGGAGACGGAGGTCTGGGCATCCCCGCCCAGGCTGCTGCCCTCACGACCTGGATCTGCACAAGTGATGGATGAATGGTTGGATTTATAACCTGTACAGTAGGCAGGTTAGACAGGTGAAGGTGAGATAATGAAGGGGAGGTGTTTCTCCATGGTGGGGGGGCTTCATAGGAAGTGAGGCGTGAGTTAGTAAAAGCGAGCGTGTCGGATTTGGCCAGGCGTCCCCTTGTTTGTCACGGGCCACTAACGAGGCCCCGTAATCATTTTGCACAGGAAGCCGTGCAGCTCGAAATTTAGAATCTGACTTCCAGGGCTGTTTTGTTTAGAGCCGAAATGTCAGGACCCTCGAGGTCCGAAGGGAGAGTGTGGGAGGGAAGTTTATATCCTCCCAGCCTTGTTTTTGTGATGGAGGTGGGTAAGGGGGAGTAGCAATCCCTGTGGCAGCAGCATTGTGAGAAAGGTCAAAGGTCAAGTTACACGCGCCCTCTGCTAAGGCAGGTCTCCTCTGAAACCCTCAAGCAGGTGCGGATGGAAATTGCTGTCAGATTCACAACTTTAATGGGAAGCAGAAAGCTTATTGTTATGCGTTTCCATTTAACTGGTATCTCCGTACATTTCTGTCTGGTCTCCGGAGTATTGTAGCACCGAGTGGGTCAGTACCATAACACACCCCATCCCACAGATGCTTACTAAGGAAGGTTTCTTTCAGAGCACCCCCCCCCCCCCTCCTTTTTTAATTCTAGTGTGGGAAAGGAGCTTTTGTCTGTTCCTGTTCATTGTGGTGACATCATCATTAACCGTATCCTGGAAGTGAGATCAGGAAATGTACTGGCTGATTGGTATGAGCCAAACCTGGAAAGTACATGAGTTGAGGTCACTATTTTTCCTTTTTAAGGAGTGTCAACAATCACCTCCAGCAGTATGCAACTATGAATGGCCTTCTAAGCCAGTAGGTCGGTCTCTTCGCGTTCATTTGAAGGTATCAAAAAGACTTGAACTGCAGTTGTGTGTTTGTCTTTTTGTGAATTTCCCAGTGCAGTATGCTTCACATCAATAGCATCGCAGCCATGTTTGTGCCTGAACTTTTGCAAAGTAAGGGTACACAGGGTGACACACTGTCATGAGCAGTACTTTAAGTGGGCCAGTACTTACCAGTACACAGTACCAGAACATCAATATCAAGGGGAGTACCGGCACCCGGCGCTGAATACCAAGGGGAGTACCGGCACCCGGCGCTGAGTATCAAGGAGAGTACCGGCACCCGGCGCTGAATATCAAGGGGAGTCCTGGCACTCAGCACTGAATATCAAGGGGAGTACCGGTACCCGTACAGGCACCTGTTTTTCCCCCTTCACGCAGTGCTGACATGGATTATCCGTACAGACTGTCGTCTTGCAGTGCTCTTATCCAGGGCTCCTGCCAAGTTGGCTTTGCCGTAATTCTTTGTTTCTTTCTGTCCATGGGAACAAAATTTAAACTCTTGTACAGGGGAGACACTGCTGCTGGAGGGAGAATTATTTCCTCACCGATGAACTGGCTCATTGTTTAAATGTGGAGTAAAACCATTGTATTTGTTTTTTTTTTTTTTGCGCTTGGCATGGCAGGTTAAATCGTGGACTCTTAGAATCATACTCAGTCAATTTTGCTTGCAGTTTATTTAGCAATAAAGTATGTTTATTTGGCTATATACACATTTGCATAAATATTTGTGTGTGCATGTGTGCGTATGTATATATATATGTACATGCAGTACTCTTTGAAAATATGGGGCTGACCACTTATGCTTGGATTGTTGCACATTTCTTTAACACAGATCCAGCTGTTTTATGCTGCTAGGGTTTATGGTGTGGACCTGTGAATATAGTGGGGTCTCTTTTTATAAAGACCACCCTGTTGTTTAGTGTGTTTCTTAGGTGTCCCATTGAGGTGTTCAGTTTCTTTTTTCTTGGTGGTAAAGACCTCTGCTATTATTTCCGCGCTGCTTGGCAGGGACACACACCACAGAAAAGAGGAGCTGTAGAGCGTAATTTAGTGTGCCGGATATCTGGAGCCGAGGTTCAGGTGGGGATCAAATGAAGGAAACCTTGTACGGTAATTGTTCCGTTAACCGCTCCTTCCGAATCTTTACTATCTCTTTGATATCCCCAAACTTGCTTTTCACACAGAAGATAATAGCAGTCATTTAGCGTTTTGTCTGATACAAAGCTTTTGATACATTATATGAAATTAGGGGTTCCCAAACCACAGTCTGTGGGCCAGTTCCACTGGTCTAGGGTGACCAGATAATCCATGTCATCCCGGACACTTTGAGCTAGGACAGGATTTGTAAACTACCATTTCAATTGAAAGGACCTGGATTTCACTTAAGCGCTGCATTCTTGCTGCGTGCTGATTGGTCAGTCTCCTATAATCATGCGTGTGCCAATAATGTTAAATGCAAAACAGCTGGATGAGTCTGAACCAGTCAAAGCGCAAGAAGAACTGAACTATTTAGCCAAGCAAAGGAGCCTTTTGGGTTTAAAGTAGTTTGTAAAACGTGAAGTAGCTCAAAGCTAATTAGCAAATATGAATATATAAATATAAAAATATAATTTTTTTTTATGGCCTCTCACATTCTGATAAAAAATGGAAACGACATCAAAAGGTCGGAATCCCTCGTACACATACACATACAGTGTTTCTCAATCCTGTTCCTAGAGTACCACCTGCCAGAAAGTTTTCGATCAGACCCACACTGCTTACAACCTACCACCTTCATTATTAGGCCATTAAGCAACACCTGACACTAATTAGGGTCAGGCTGGAGTGAAAACTTCCTGGCCGGTGGTACTCCAGGGGCAGGACTGTGAAACACCGGTGTCGTAGTAAACTATGTACAGTATATGTGTAGCCTGAGCTGATATATAGATGTATGAGATGTAATTGTGCAGAGAGCCAGTCTGTAGGCAGCTGTAAGAATTACGTGACTGATTCCCCCAGCTGAGCAAAAAGGCATGTCAGAACCAGATGTGGTCCCAGCTTTGCAGATGGCCTTCCAGACGCTACTCTTATTACAGACAGACGCAAACGCGTTTTCTCTTTCTCGTCCTCGCTCTTTATTTTTTCCTATCTCTCCATCTCCGTTGCTCCGGGAACATGTGATCTATAGTCCCGTCGATGCTCGGCCCCAGTGTGATGACTCAGAGTCTCGCTGTGCAGACTGTGTGCTCGGTTCAGTCGTATCCAGGTGAACAGAATATCTCACAGTCATTAAACTCACCCTGCTCTTTGTGGTTTTTCCGCTTGTCCGTTCTATTTCTAATACCCCTGTTGTCATGCCTCTAGTCATGTGACAAAAGCTTACCCAGCTGAGAAGGGATGTAATGGATAAGTCTAACTCGGTCCCCACTGGGCTTCTTAGCTAGCTATTGACTGGATGTGGTATAATTCTCAGTAGACAGCTGCCAGGTGACTGAAGCCTGCTGGTCCCATATTTAGCTACCAGAAATGTCCAGCTGGGATTTGGGAGTGATGTAGCTTAGACTGCACTGTGGTCCAGCAGAAGAGCTTAGCAGAAATAGTAGCTCCTGTACCGTAAGCTGGATGAGAGCGCAGATGCTGAGTTTGTCTGCAAAACATATTAACAGCAGCCCAGACATGTGCTAATGCGACAGTGTGAGCGCGTCTTTGGCTGGGATGGCGAACAGACCCTAGTGATACGGGAACTTGGCAGTGAGGGATCGGTTCATTTGCGAAGCTTTTTTTTTTCGTGGGGGTTAGATGGGGACGGAGTCGGGCTGATGCCAACACAATGTAAATATAAAATCGAAGACCTGGGTTCGCATAAACATAAACACATGCAGGACTGATGCGCCAGAACTGAAGAGGAAATTGATTGAACGCAAGGAGATTGCGGGTCTTGGATTGTGGATTTGATGTCAAGTGGAGTCCGTGTTCTTTAAATGTGGTGTGTTGAGGGTGGACCAAATCGATGCGAATAGACCAAGTCAGCTGACTGTTCTTCCCAAGACAACCAGCATGCCCCTATTCCCCTACACATGACAACTAACGAGAAGCCTCATTAACTCTGAGAATCTGACCTCGCAGTCAAGAGGATCTGAAGGCCACACATCCGCCATTCCTTGCAGCGCCCACTCAACACAGACAGCAGAATTACCCAAAGAGCCATTTCTGAATGAGCTTCTAGTGAATTCTTACCTTCACAACTGTCTAACACTCAGTGCTGTGTAATCCTTTTTATAAGGACTGTAGACAGATTGACTTTCCACTATTTGGCTTCATATAAGAAGGCCTGATTTAAGGCACAAAGAACACAGTTCCATGGATGGGTGATTTGTGATGTTGAGCTTGTCTCTTTAAGTAAATTAGAATATAGACTGTAGGCTCAACCAGCATCTGCAAGGATGACATGCTAGCTTGACATATATTATTCTTCGCAAGTGTGGGCAAGTCCAGGCCTTCGGGGGGAAGGGGGCACAGGGCCAGCTGGCTTTGATTTAACCTCAGTTACGCTTCATTGAAATCATTGTTTGGCTTGGAAGCTACTGTATCTAATGCCCCATGTATAAATCAGGTGATTTAAAAAAAAAAAAAGCTTGCAAATCATATGCATCATATGGACACATTTTTTTCTGTATCCAGATGTAGAATGTGGATAAACATCTTTTGTCAGCTTTTTATTGTTTCAAATATATTTTTCCCTTTGCTTAAAGGTACCTTTGCTTTGGTTTGGATCTGACTGGAAGATTGGCATCAGATGACAATGTGTGATTAAAGGTACCTACGGGATTGTGATCTTCAGAGAAAATTGATTTTTACTGGAAATGGTGTTAAAAGTGTGTTGAAGCCAGTCAGAGCTGCAGCCAACTCATTACATTATCTGAGTAGCATCTAATTAACATGCTGGTTCAGGGTGACACACACTAGTTAACTTAATTTTATTGGTATTTTAGCATTTTTTGACTTGTATAAAGTGAAGTTCACTCAGACATAACCATATATATCTAAGGATCTTCCAGTGATTTATGCATTGTCATTTGTTTCTTAATGACTCTCGGGTTGCCGGTTAGCAGTGTTAGCGAAGGGGATTTCTCTGTCATGTTCAAAGCGGCCGCAATATGCAGACAGATTAATAGGCACTTTGCTGTTTAAGAGGGCTGTCCTGAGGGTGGGAGGAAAATACATTAAGTTCTTGCCTTTTTTTTTCCCCCCTCCGCCTCTAATCCTCAATCAGTAGTTAAGACAGTCCTGATCTTTTTTATGCACTTAATTTTTTTTTAGTCCATCAACATGTCTTCTGTAACTCAGCCAGTCCAGGGTGACCGGAAGTTTGGACCCTATCCAAGTAAGGGGTGCCACACACACACACACACACACACACACACACACACACACACACAGTCCATGTATTCCTATCATTAGGGGGACGTTCCATTCATTCCTATGGGTATAACCCTGATCCCAACTATGACAACCTTAACCCCTACCCAGCCATAACCTTAACCATAAGTAACCAAACAAAATATGAGACTTTTGGAATTTTTACTTTTTTTATTGCAGACACAGATTTTTATATAATTGAAGTTATCTTTGTGGGGACTAAAAAAATTTCCCCACAAGGTCAAAAGTAGCAGGTTTTTATCACATTGTGGGGGCATTGGGTCCCCACACTGTAATAATTACAAAGCCACACACACACACTAACATAAAGGGCTGTATTGAGGCTGCATGTCTTCAGCAGGAAGGGAGCAAGTACCACACAAACATGGGGAGAGCGTGCAGTCGCAGGGCAGAAATCAAGCTCTCAGCCATGAAGGGCGAGCCACCGTTCCCCATTGTTACCATTTGAACTTGACAGTCGGCTGCTTTCGTCTCTGAGTGTCCATTTCCAGCCACGCTGGCTAGCAACACCCGCAGCATGTGACACCGAGATTTCCAAATTTAATCACCGTCTTTCCAAACCAAGCACTGGAATTCCCCTAGTGTGTCTTTTTTTGTGACCGGGAGAAATTAACGAACAGTTGAGAGAGGGTATTTTTTAGCCTGAAATATTTTTCTCATACTTCAGGATGAAAAGAATGCTCTTCTTATTGTTTTAATAGGTATTTTATAATAGTTCTCAGTGGAGGTCAGACACTGTGAAATGGGTGCTTTATTACCAAATGTTTTCACAGGGAGGTGTGTATCACTGTTCGCTTCTCTGCTCCATGTAACTATCTGTCCCCCGAGTGAACAGTCTGTATGGATAAATGATACTCGCCGACTGCTTTTTGAAGCTGAATGTTTCCTCTGACTGTAGGAATAGTACAATCTGACATTTCGCCAGCTAGCCTATTCTTCAGTCCTCCATACTGATTGTGATGGACATCCTTTTCGCTTTATTTGTGTTTTGTGTCATTTGTGCAGGATGGTGGCCAATCTAGAACTACTGATGGGGTTCTTCCAATACCCACACCCAAATATCCCCAAAAAAATCCCATTTACTTTTAAACCATTGCTGTAGGGACCCGGATAGGGGGACCAACTGCAAACTGTCTAGTAGGTGATTTTGGCTTGTACTGATTGGCCTTATCCTTATCTTTGAACCTTAGTTAGGATGGAGGGATTACAGTTTGTTGTCTGTGTCCACTGTGTTGTTTGCAGAGAGAAAATGACAAGCCGTGTACCTTCAGGGAAAGGCAGCATATTTATTTTTCTTCTGCCATCTGTTGAATGTGCAGCATACGTATAAGACAGCTGTGTGTTCCAGCTTTCCTTTGACTTTTACTCGATAAGCTGTTGGGAGATGAGTAGATGGATATGTACCACTTTGATTTTTAAAAGGGTTTCAGCGTATTAATCACAAATCTGTTTCTCACAGCTTGTGGGCTGGAAATGTTTCGTGGGTTCGGCCAGACCATAAACAAAACAGTTGATTATGAAGAATGTATACAGTTTATTTTTGTTATTATCCAGCATTTTGCCGCGTCCTCATCCTCTCATGTTATATCCCACGCACAAACTGAAACCTTCTTGAGAAACCGGCAACGTTTTTTTTGTTGAAGTGAACAGAAAAACAGGAAGGCATGAGGACCAGGGGGACCAGCTGATATTTTGTTAAACTCTGAAGCTCGGGAGGCATGGTCACTGGCCAGCCCCCTCTGTCGGTTGTGTGGTGACCTCGGTGTGGCCTGGGTTGCTACATACACTTCGCTTTTAAGAACAAAGGTAATTGGGGACTGGGGACATTAATTCCACATTCTGGGAAGACAGTGGACTTGTTTCCAGATGTGTCCACACCCTCTTACATTTTGGCCCACTTCCCAGCGTTGGAAGCCTGCTGTTTTTGCTGAGGTTGTAGGTTTTGGCTGTGAGCTGTCATTTTTCTCTCTGTGAGTTTTGTGATGTGTGCCTTTGAATATAACAAACCTGAAAGTAGCCAACATCTCCCTCTTTTAGCCTGCTTTACTTTTAACTTGTAATTAGGTAAATATTTTACGTAAATATCGGGCTGTTAAGCAAGGTATCTTATATTAATTTTGTTACTGTTATTGCAGTGTATAAAGTTTCTTACATTTTTATGCCATTAGGGTACACTAATGTTCTTTGTACCTTGGGGTACAAAACTGTACCAGGTCTTTTTTTCTGACCATAGAAAAACAGTGCAAATTAAGGTTAATGTGGATGATGAATACAACGTGTTCAACGTGAAACAATGGGAACATCTCCTGTTTTTTTAAGTGTATTACAAGTCCTAATGTATACAGTGTATACATTCCCCTGTATTACCCAAACATGTCCTTTCTCTTGTGGCTGGATGTTGACATATTAGTACACATATTCTTAATAAATATTTATCTTGTGCTGCCACTAAGCAACAGTTGTATCATTTTAGCAGATTATCGTCTGGCATTTCCTAGGTTTTATGCTGGTGAAAGCTGAAATCAAAAGCTATGTCAAATAGGGCTGCAACTCAATTAACTCGAATAACTCGATTACAAAAAAATCCACGATGCAAATTCTTTGCTTCCATGCTTCTTTTACTCCACAGGACTATATGCTGCTAGGTGATCACTGTGTTTCACATGAAGGGTTATTACTGTTGCACAGTGTGCTTACGCTGCATTACCTGTAGCAGAGCATTAGAAAAAACAGAGTGGCGAGGCTGTACAGACCGTGTAGCGACAAGGCTGTACGGATCGGGTAGCGACAAGGCTGTACAGACAGGGTAGGAACAAGGCTGTACAGATCGGGTAGCGACAAGGCTGTACAGATCGGGTAGCGACAAGGCTGTACAGATCAGGTAGCGACAAG
>JAODKL010000498.1:0-10437 GCA_026780765.1 Petrocephalus schoutedeni
CCAACCGGAATCTGAGAAAAAACACGGATTTCACAGGACCCTAAGAAGGGGCTAAGTTAAGGCACGCAGTCTAATAAATAAATAAATAAATGAATGAATGAATAAATACATAATCTAGCTCCCCCATAGCACCCGCAACATGAAATAACTGGCGCCGCCGCTGGTCAGCGAGTGTATATGTTCTAGGTAACGAATAATTCAGCCAAAACACTTCGAGGACAAATTTTCCCTTTGAAGTCTGGGCCATAATTTTTTATTTGTAGATTTATTTGTAGCCTTCCTGTTGGCATTAATGTGTTTAGTCATACCCATCCTCATCTTTGCTGCCTAGACCTTTTGTTTTTTGCATTGAACAGTGATTGAACCCTGTCTGCCTGTGTTGGGTGCGTTAAGTCACAGACACATGATTCTGTTTGTAGGAGCAGCCTGTTGCCGTAAATGAGCAGGGGTAGCTATGGAAGTTGCCAGTGAAATGATGATGTCATTTTAACAGTTGCCTTTTTTTCTTTATAAGAAATATCATGCCTACGCCCGGATATACAAAACAGCATACCTGAGGATAAAAAGATCATATATAAGAAAGATGAAGTTATAAGATTTCAGTGTAAACAAAACTACATTGCAGTTGGGAGTGGGATTTCTAAATGCACCAGAGACGGCTGGACCATGCCATGCCGTTGTGAAGGTAACCGCAGTCCATGGAACAATAATGTATTTCTTGCATAATGTCTCACTGCTGAATCAAAGGTCTCCTGGAAAAAATGATTTTTTTGTTCTTTGTAATTTATTATTTTATTCGTTATTGAACCTACATTTAACCAGGTTAGTCCCATTGGGATTTAAAACCTCTTTTACAAGAAAGACTTGGCGAAGGTAGGCAGCAATATAAAAAATAGTTTTCTTATAAAGAAAAATCACATTTAATAATAAAATAAGCTTGATAAGATAACAAGAACTAAAAAGTTCACATTTAAGACAACCAAGCTAAAAATCCAATAGCAATTTGTATTATAAACTCAGTAGTAACAATTACACTGAAAGTAACCAGTTTAAAACCAGGCAGCATAGAATATACAAAGCCTATTTGCCCAAATTCATCTGATTTTATTGTATTTAATTTTATTTTATTCTATACACCACCCCAGTGATGTTATGAAGACACATTATTAATAAATTGTTTCATTCTTTAAGAAGGTGGTGTAGAATATGCTATAAGGGTATATAACTGGTGCAATGCATTTTAATAGTTATTCATATTTATTTATTTATCCTGAAAGACCTTTGGCCTTTGTTTCTGTTGTAATAATGCTATTTTAATTTATTTATTGAATACACCTGTCTATAAATTAATGTGAGTAATTCCCTTTGCAGAATTCAAATGTAAAGCACCCGTTGGACTGTATTTGGACCTTACATCATTCCATGCCACTGAATATGAAGTTGGTGAAAAGGTTGAATATGCCTGTTTGGAAAAATATAAAAAAACTGAAGTAAATGCCACATGCACACTGAGCAACTGGACACCACAAATAATGTGTGAAGGTATGAGTTTTACTAGCTAGGATTAGTACTGCATATCAGCCAGTGAAGTAAAGCTGTATTTCTCTCAAATTGCTCTTAGTGTATTTGTTGATTTAAATGAGCATTTATCATTACTTACATCATTACAGTGACCACACCTGATATATATTCCCATATGGTGGCTTGACGAGTCGCACTGCTTCCTCACACCTGCAGCACTGAAGGCTGCCCTGCTCTGTGCATGTGGGAAATGCATGTTCCCCTGTGACATGTGGGTTTCCTTTGAGTATTCTGGTTCTCTCCTGCAGTCTAAGAGGCATGCAGCTAGATGGACTAATGTGCCTAAATTGTCCATTGGCTGCCATCCCATTCCAGGTGTTCCCCTTCCTTTTCCTTACACTGCCTGGGATAGGCTGCTCTCCTCTTCCCCAATTTACATTTACAGGAAAGCATTGAACTGTCAAACTGTGGTCAAGTGCTGTGCGGTTACATGAACCGGCATCTGTATGTCACCCATGGTGTGATTGTGCATGTGAGTGTGTACATACAGTATGAGGGCCCTGTGATGAACCAACACCCATACCGGGAAGTTCTCTAAGCTGTCTGGGATAAATTCTAACCCTCCAACAGCCCTCTACCGGATAAGCCGATAAATGGATAGATGGAATAAATATTCCGGCTTGACATAATAAATGTTATTTGCTTTGCAGAAATCACTTGCGAGAAAATTCCTAATGGCCACTTTAGATATTGGGTGAACCGCATTGTATATGGAACGTATATCTATGACTGTGATAAAGGATATAAAAAAGCACAATTCAGAACAAATTGTACAGCAGATGGTTGGGTTCCAAAAGTTCCCTGTGAAGGTAACATATATTTATGTGAAATTACTTCCTTTCACTTATGGTTGTGCCTAAAAAATTGTGCAACAAGGCACATTTGCATGAAAAATTGAAAATCTTTGTCAAACCGAAAAGCCTTGTGCTTCCTCTGATATTTAAAATTACTGTTAATGTATGTTAATCTAATATAAAATAATTAATGTTTTGATTCTTTAAAATGACTGTGGCTTGTTTTTAAAATATTTCACATGTGTAAAAATGTGAACCTGTAGCACTGATCGGGTTGATTACTGCACACTGATATACCGACACATTGTCTTTTCAGAGATCACATGCATTAAACCTCCTAATGTAAAGTATGGCAGGAATACATTCCGTTTTGGAAGCCATGCTTATAGCTGTGAAGATGGATACAGGAGAACTTCCAATTTGGCTCAATGTACAGAGAATGGATGGATGCCAAAAGTTCTGTGTGAATGTAAGGATATGTTTTTAAATATTAACTACCGTGCAATTAATTGTCAAATTGGTAATTTTATTAATAAATGAATCATAACTGAAATGAAGGAAACAATCAAACAGATGCAATGTGCAGCCCAAGATATGTTACTTAATCCACTAAAATAAGCCAACTAGCAAGTTAGGAGAAGAAGGGAACAAAAAATTAATTAATTAAGCAAAGGAAAATATTCAGCACTTTTGCATTTTGCCACTATCATCCACTTTCTATAACAGACAGCACAGAACTGAACACAAACACAGCCTTGATGTTTAAACATATCTGTAATGCTTGTTTACAAGTCTGCTTACAAAAGACAATTTTACAGTTGCCCTGAGGTTCAAAACTAAGAAAAATAACTAAGAAACACAATGCAACAACACCAGTGAAACACAAAAAAAAACAAAATTGTTTGAGCAGTTTTATTTGTTTATATTTTTCTCAGTAAATTTACATCTATCAGATTTTATTTGTTCAAGGTGATATTCAACAGAGGATCAGAGAGCAGGATCAGCTGGTCTTTGATTGAGTAGCCTGATTAAGCTAGTTTAATTGTATTTAATATGCAATTGTATCTTAACGGAATATCATTAGCGACATCACTATCCAGACAAAACTGGACCCCACCAAATAATCAGCTGATCTAATCGACTGAAGTAAACCATGCAGAATGTGAAGGATTCTTATAACATTCTTTCATCATTTCTAGGGACTGAACTAACAAGGTTGGAATGTAAAATACCTACTTTGAAGAATGGATACATTGTCCGTGCAAAACATGAAGCGGCCATTTCATATGCATGTGATGAGGGTCATAAGCCCAAAACGGGAGGATGGTGGGGCTACATAAAATGTACAAATGGAAACTGGTCTGAAACTCCTCGATGTATTGGTAAGAAAGCATTGGTGTGTGTGTGTTAATGTGTGATCATGTACAATGTGGGGACCAAACATGTCCCCATGATCTGATAAAACGGTTATTTTGCAATCAAAAATAGTAATAATGCCAGAAGTATTGTATTTTGTTTGGTTACTTATGGTTAAGGTTAGGGCTGGGTAGGGGTTAGGTTTGTTATAGTTGGGATTAGAGTTTTGCCCATAGTAATGAATGGATGGTCCTCACAAAGATAAGAATAGAAACATGTGTATGTGTGTGTGGGTAAAGTATATATAACACTGTGGGGGCCAAACGTCCTCACCTATTGTTTTAAGAAGAGGAAATTCAATTTGTAACTGCAATCAAAAAACTTAATTTGTGTATTTTGTTTGGTTACGTATGGTTAAAGTTAGGGCTAGGTAGGAGTTAGAGTTTGTCTTAGGTATAATGGCCAGGTGTCCCAATCTTGTTGTCCATATAATTTATGTGCCATCTCAAATTTCATTTTGGAATTATATTTGACCCTCACTGAAATGCAGTGTTAAAATATTCAAATTATATTAATAATTTCAACTGAAATTACTAACTATTAATAACTACAAGTTACCTTCCTAACTGATGCTGTCTGTTGGGACAACAACTTTTGAATTTCGTTGCCATTTTTATTATGTGATTGTTTTGAGCTTCTCGATGGTTATTTCATTCGTAGATAAGCACCACTGTGGTGCTCTGCCAGCAATCACTAATGGAAGGTACAAAGAAAACAAAGATGAGTATAGTAATGGAATGACTGTTGAAGCTGACTGCAATGTGGGCTACGCTACAAAATGCATCAGTGAAAGCGTGAAAGTACCAGCATGCACCGGTGAGTAATATTTTAGTGACATTTATATTTCAGCGTACAAACTACAAAAACCAAGAACCAAAGAAAACATGTCCATATAATGCTACAGAGTAGCCAGGAGGGTCGTAAATATCAGACACTAAGATCGTACGCCATCAAACTCTGGTTGGCACAAGGCTGTAGTCCAGATCACGTGACAGAGACCTAAACTGATTCCACCTCAGCCAGCAACATGTGGTCATAACACAATTATTCTGTGCTGCCCACAGTGTCACACACTTTTGTGTGTGCAGAGTTTGCGTGTTCTCACGTAGATTTCTTCCCACATTGTCACAATACCGAAATTTCAAACTTTGATACAGTACCAAGAAATATTTTAAAAGTCATTAACATTTAATACTCAAACAGTTTGCAATGTAGCTTAATAATAATTCATTTCTATTGAAATTTTGTTTGAATTAAAAACTTTACAACTTTTTGTAAACTCATGTCATTATATCTAAATACACCTTCGCATTGTATCGTCACCAGCATCGCCATTGTAATCACACTGTAAACACATTCCGGGCCATTCTCGAGCAGTACACACTATTAATCATTAGATGTTACTTCATATTACTATTACAACATGTAATAGACCAGATATACATTATTTTATATGCCTTTTTATACTGTGTCTCAAAGCACAAACTGTGGAGGGTGTTTTGTGACAATATTTGATAAATGTCATTTAAATGATTATTTAAATCATAATTTACATTGTTGTTTAAATGATCATTTATGAATATATCATTTATATGATCATTTAATCAGTCATTTAAAGTGCTAAATGATACCAGCAAAGTCGCCCATCAAACTCAGTGGGCGGGCTCTAAAGAAAACACAGCATTTGATTGGTTTACATCGCAAACAAGGTCACACTAGATCAGTCTCACCTGATTGAATTCCCATTTATAACCACATTTTGTCACATTTTGTTTTAATTGCCATCCAGGGGCAATTAAACAATTAAATGAGCCGTTTTGTTTAAAACCATCTTTCCTCATCTTTTCAATGCCGTTGTGGTGCCTCGTTCTGCCAAGCAGTACAATACTGTTGACAACACTAATAGACTGGTTTGAGAGAAATTTGAACTACTTTTTAGCCTTATAAATATTACAATATTTATCACAAAAAAAAATAAAATTCCAATATTGTGCAGCAGTAATGGATGTACATATATAGCTTCCCGGTGGTTCATAATGCAATGTAACACGCTTTGGTAATCTAAAACCAATAGACTAATAGCCTCCTGATTTGTTGCCCCGGGGGGGCGTGCTCCCCCATTTCTATGGGCCACAATGCGGCTGCACTGTGTAGTGCTCCACCGGCGGGTTAGGCTAATTGGCATTTCTAAACCGTCCATGTTCTTTGTGGGCCCTGTGATGAACTGGCAGCCTGTGCAGGACATCGCCCACCTCAAACCATGTGCTCCCTGGGAATTTCTTGTTGCCTGTGAACTATAACTGGTATATTATATGATGCAGACTCCAAACAAATAAGCATCAGTGCAGGTTCAAGGTGTTAAGCAAACTAAGTGGCTGCTTAGAGCCCACTTCGGCCTTTCAGAACAGGAAGGAAGATGACATTTTGTGTTGTCCTCTTCTCTGACACGCCTTTTCCCTTTGGGAAAAAGTTGATCTGAATCAATTGTTGTGCTGGAGTTTGTTGTTCTGACGTTTAGCATGTGATATGTGTCACTGGTGTGTTGTTTTAGCTGAAAAGCGCTGCGATGATACATCAGCCATTGATAAGTCAAATAAGGAGGCTGACTGTGGCTTAGCAAAATGTATCAGTGGAACATGGCAGTTACCTCAATGCACTGGTGAGTATTACCTTGGTAATTCATTGTAGTGCACCAAATTCATAAATTTATAGAGATATTGGCTATAAAAAAAACAATACAGTAAAACCTCAATTATCTGTCATGGGGTCGGGACAGAGGCTGTGACGGATAAGAGAGAAGATGGATAACAGAACAGCTACTTGAAAAATGGTATACAGTAGATTAGTTAAGCAAATAATAGTATTTCTTTACAAAACATAACTATTTCAACAAAATGTAATATTAACTAAATATACTAATTGATATATCAATACAATGTAATATTGCAGAATTAAGAACGAAAAGTAAGCAAAAAGAAACAACAAGCGATTTACGTGTAAGTGGCTTTGTTTTTGAACAAACCATTGATACATGACAATTTGCAATTGTTCATTGCATGTGTCATTGTTTTGCGATTTTTAACATTAATGTTGGTGGCTTCCATTTTTGACACAGCTTTTAAAATTTTGTCGCCATCACGCTTTCCTAAATATTTAATAATTTCATTTTTTGATGACGATCCCAAAACCATATACAGACGTTTATCAGCCATAACAATGTATAGTGGATTAATTATAACAAACAAGAAAAGGTACAAAACGCTCTTAAAATATAAGGTACGTAACTGACACTGATTTCAAAATGAGGTATGACACGTAGTGCTGGGGAACACCACTACTTGCCAGACCAAGGGAGAGCTGTTCCAGAGTGAATGTTAATAGGTAGGCGCTGGTGTGCACATTTTTTTTTTTCTTTAGCGCTGATGGTTAACAGATACTGAAGGTTAATTGAGTGATGGATAATCCAGGTTTACTATATATACTTAGTGGACACTTGCTGAATACCAGGTCGGACGCCATTGTGACTACAGAATAGCCTGTATTCTTTTTGTAATGAATTCAAATAATCCATATAAAATTTCCTTATGGGGCTCATGAAATTCTTGTTGTTGTAGCCTCTCAGCCTTGTACTACACTGTACGTAGAAATCCCAGAATGGGGGCTGTTTCTGAGCATCAAGAGTCATAACACATTCAAAACTGTTCCAATGAGTCATACTACCCACTCTAAAGCTTAGTCAATAAAGAACTAAACTTCTTGACTGTTTCCGCACACTTTATGTACTGAGTCACAGGTTGATGGTGCTAATGAGCACATAATGAAATATCTGCTGATGTAATTTTCAAAGAAATAGCATCAGGGTTGCCAACACTCACTCATCTGGCATGACACTGAAGCTCTTAGACCCTCGCGCTCATGCAAGAAATCTTATGGGAAATCTATATTATTCCATTATAACCCCAAAATTAGTAACATCAAAAGCGTCGGGCCAGATTGCAAACACTTTAGACTATTTGCGAGGTAATAAAACTCTTGCGTACATGTGAAAGATTGTGCAGACTTGTCTTGAATTGAAAATCTCACGCCAGCCAGCTGACCAATGTTAGCAACCCTGTGTCTTGTAGACAGCTTGAGAGACGACAGGTCATTGTATCCTTGCTAGTTACTCGTAAACACAAAGTGCATGAAGTATAACGGCAATAGCAAAGATACTCTATTACATTGAATTTTAAAGGAATGGGCCCTACACTCCCATTCATTTATATAATCTCACTATCCCAATATTTGCCAAATATGGCAAATAATGCTGCTACTGCATTCATGGCACTGAAGCTTTATATCATTTTTATTTCTAGCGGAATGTGAGCTGCCTCCTTTAAGAAATGGGTATATGGTCCGTGCAAAACATGAATTGGCCCTTTCATATGCATGTAATGAGGCTTTTAAACCCAAAACAGAAGGATGGTGGGGCTACATAACATGTGTAAATGGAAGCTGGTCCGATACTCCTCTGTGTATTGGTAAGAAAACATTGGTGTGTGTGTCTGTGTTGAACATAATCAAATCATTTATTAGCTTTAAATGCAAAAATACAGATTTATTTGCACTAGATAGATGAGTTAGTATGGGGAAATGTATACCTGTAGTAGTGCAGTTATGGCTGCCCTAAGTGTCCTTATTTGGGATATTCCAGCATATGACTAAGGCTGGGCAAACACCCGACAGTCGACAGTATTATATCTTTACTTACATGTTGATGAATGTACCAATCCTGAAAAATGGGGGAAAAATCATTTGACTAATGAATTTATATTTTCTTACTTTTATCTGGGCGATAAAATTATATTCACTTTATTTTATACATGCCATTTAAAAGTAGATTGATAATGGACAACACTAACAGTAATGCCACCCAAAACTACAGAATGAGTCCAGTTCTGGAAGAAATTCACTAGATGTGGCTCTAATGATTGTTGGGGCATTGACTGTGCTCTTTAATTCAACTGTTATTATTATGTTATTTCATTTTAGGTGAAAAGAACTGCAAGGCTCTGCCTCCATTTTATAATGTAACGAAAAAAATGGATTTGTATAGAAATTCCGATAATGTTACAATTCAATGTCAATTGGGGTACTTCTCAAAATGTGTCAACGGAAGTTTGGAATGCACCGGTGAGTAGCAGTTTGCAATGCATCCTAGCAGCTAGAATGATTAAAATATATCAGGAATATTAGAATTATACAAAAGATTGATTTTGGGACAAGGCACAAACACAAAAAAGTTCAAAAAAGAAAAGTTATTAATAATTATATATACAGAAGTAAGTAGTTCTAATTAAGAGATAAGCAATTTGGAGATGGGTGGGTGGAAGGATAACTATTGGATTGTGCTGCTGGATGAGGCATATGATGTTCGAAAATGCAATTTTACCTAAAGAGACCTGCACGAGAGTCGATGACAACAGTGGAAAAGGCAGTATGGATTTAAATGGAGACTCTTGCAAAGCTGAACGTGAGACTGGTTTCTCTGCAATATGCATCAATGGAGAGTGGAAATTTGAGTCATGCACTGGTGAGTAATATTTTACAGACAGCAGTGCAGTCATTTTGCAAAGACAACTTATATATTAAAAAGAAGCAATGGTTTTGTGGGACACAGTGATAGCATAGTCATAACTTTATTTTTAGCACTGTAACAAGAAGATTGCAATTATTTTGCATCTGTGAACAAATGATTGTCTGATACTAGCTTCATCATGCAGTTTTTATCAAAAACGACAAAGAGCAAGTTGAGAAGCTTGTAAACATGTTGTTTGAAATGACAGTTTTTTAGGCTTCAGTATTGAGTACATATTTGTTTAGCTAACCAAAAATAGGCTACATGCAGTACAGAATCCTCTTGTCAATGTCAGTATCACAGACTTCGTAATGTTGTTTTTACTCCCCTGCTAACCTAGTTTGGTTGCAACAGCTCCAGCTATGTAAGTTGCAAACTGAAGCTTTGGAGAAACGCACCCCTGAATAGGACATACCTTCTTAGCCTACTAGTAATAGATAACCTTAACCTTACAGAAGTACTAGTGTAGTTCTTATAATGCATGAAATATTATAGCAGCTAATATTATGTGTTTAATAAGTTTTGTTTGAATAATAATTATATTAATTATAATTATATTAATTAGTAAGATACAAGGTCACATTTGTTGGGAAATACATCTGTGTAAGCCTATTAAAATAGTTGTCTACGTCAGATAGCTTTTGCTAGATTCCATCTTACATTTTTTAAATAAAAACCAAAAAGGGAAATCTCTTTCGGGGATCCAAATATTTTTTTAGGCGGGTCGGATCTGCCCTGCTGGCCGGCATTTCCAGACCAACACCTTAGATCCAGTTTCTCAAACTATGGGCCTCGGACCAGCACCGGTCTGTGACAAGGTTACTGTTGGTTCTGCACCAGTCAAAATTCAATCAGATGATGTATGCTGGGCGGCACGGTGGTGCAGTGGGTAGCACTGTCGCCTCACACCTCTGAGACCAGGGTTCGAATCCGGCCCAGTTCCATGTGTGTAGAGTTTGCATGTTCTCCCCGTGCCGTTGTGGGGTTTCCTCCGGGTACTCCGGTTTCCCCCCACAGTCCAAAGACATG